>BOPP01000019.1:9459181-9469999 GCA_017312745.1 Gryllus bimaculatus
CGACGCCGGTGACGCCCTGGCCTCCGTCATCGAGAGGGCCAGCGCAGGAAGAGCAGCGCGCCAGCTGTAATCCTTTTAAGACTGTATGAGGCACTTTTCCTTAATAAGAAAATAATTGTCAATTTCTGCCACTGCTGCTGAAAGCAAACTCAAAGGCTCTGAAAGTGTTTTCAACTTTTACCGGCTTTACCTGGACAAAAGAGTTTGATGTTCGGTACCACTTAGCATAGTCACGCAGGTTATGAGCTGATGTTTTTCAATTATTGCTTAATCAGTAACCGAAAAATTTCGGTTATTCAATAAGTTTAGACATGCACGAAGACGGTACAAATATTAGCGTCTTAATCATCTTCCTTTTTGTTTTGTTTAGGGTTACACTTCCTTCTTTTTTAATTTGATCATTTCATATATGTTACACCTATCAGAGACTGTAGAAAAGTTCTGCATATTTTCAATTCCCGATAAGAAATGCAATAAAAGGTTTCCTTGAAACTTCTCGGCTCTTTCAGATTGAAGCAATCCTCTATTTCGCAATACCAGTTACTCGGGCAGTGACCCTTCAGGCGGCAAAGTAAGCACGCTGATGACGAGACGCCCCGCCCCCCATCGCGTTGCTGGTGGACATTAACATCGTCCTACGTTTGTCCAGGAACTAACCGAGGTTCGCCGCCATCCAGAGAACTTATTGCAAGTCATTCTCGTAATCAACCGGTTATTACAATCCCTTCTCCAGACGTATTTCTTGTAATTATATCAGCTTACAGTTCCTTATACGTCTTGTCGCAAGTTATTTTCTAGCAATACTTACCACTCCTAGTTCCCTCCGTTTTCGTGTTTACAACTGTCGTACATTTGTTATAGAATTATTCCATTTAGACATTCTGGTATTTGAGAAACAATTTCACCATCAAGAACGAAATATATTAGAGAAGATAAACAGAAGTAATGATCCACAAAAAATATTGTGTATTTACAAATTCACAATATTAAGTTAAATTCTGATACACGTTCAACAAACAAACATGTTTCGAGAACATTTTCTACACTGCCACTGCTTCCCCAGTAACGTGGTAAACACGGCTTAGAAGTTATATCCATGCACCGTTGTCAGCAATGTATATACTAACTTCTTCCGGCAACAGTGCATGCTTATAACATCTAAACCATGTTTACCAAGTCATTAAAACAGAAATGTTAAGCATTTATTTGGCTACAAGATATGAATGGATAAAATCTGGAAAAATGTAAATAATATTCCAAGTGATGAATGTATTTGACGTATCAACATGACAGAATGTTACGAAAATCCCTTTTAATGTTCGTTTTACCAGATGGGGCAAAGCGGCCTCCGAAGTACAGAATAGTACGAAGTATAGTATGCACTTTACTTTAATTAAAGAGGAAGTTGTCAATAAAATAACTATTACATCAATTATTAACATAATAATAATAATAATAATAATAATAATAATAATAATAATAATAATAATAATAATGAAACTGTATCTTTCAAAGTGAGAAATAGAGATGATTATTTAAAAACAATTGTGATGAGCAAGGAAATTAAGATGTTTGAATTAGTACCTATTCATTAGTACCTAATATTTTCATTCGTATTTCAAAAAAATTATTTCAGGGCATCCACTCGCTCTACGCATGGGTCTGGGAGCGAGAGGGGAGAGAGAGGGGAGCGGGAGCGGGAGCGGCAGCGGAAGCGAGAGAGGGAGTGAGAGAGGGAGTGAGAGAGGGAGTGAGAGAGGGAGCGAGAGTGGAAGCAAGAGCGGGAGCTGGGGCGTGCCGGAACGCAGAGGCAACTGATCCACCCCCAGAGACCCTCCCAAACCTCCGGAGCCTCCATCGCAGCTGGCCACAATGCGACCACTGTGCGCGGCTAGCCAAGATACACAGATACACGCGCCACGCTGGCAAACTGCAGTCAAGGCAGGCGGCGGCGAGGCGGGTGGCAAGGCGGGAGGCAAGGCAGAGTGCAAGGCGGGCAAAAAGGCGAGCGGCTAGGTAATTTTTGTTTCTGCTACAAGGGTCCTGGTAACTTAAGGGAGTAATTCCAACTCGTTCAACTCCAGTAGAACAAGTGTACTCCAATAGAACAATTAAAGGGAAGGGACGGTATTTCAAGACACTCGTAAACTATAGTAAGTTAGTGTATTTTTTTACATAACGAATGTGTCATTAATTCAAGGGAAGCCGAGGACATTTTAATACATTCTAAAAGCCCTCCATACACGAATTTGGCCAAATACTTGCAAAGATTGTCAGCAGATCAATCATTCACGTTTGCTTCAGTCGGTTATATTTCGATTTTCTAAGCCATAAGAAATCACAAACCTGTTTAATAATATCAGTACCAGGTTTACGATTCCAAAGTAAGTTTTCTATCACCAAAATGACGCGAATATTATGTGGTCCGACCGGAAGTAAGAAAGTGATAACTGGATATTTTTCTTCGGAATGTCGTCTTCGAGGCCTGCCACCACAGAGTGTTTTGGTGTTTCTCTTAACTTCCAGCTTACAGTCACCAAGGAAGCGCCACAAAAAGCAGGCCCGCCTTCTGAGGGAGAAGACCCTTATCAAGGGGCTTAACGGAGCCACCTGCATCGGAGGGATTGGGACGAGGAAGTCGGTCGCTGAGGAAGTCGGAGCTAAGCTTTCTCACAGACAACACCTTTGATTGGCTGTCGTCATAAGATATAGGATTCACAAAGCCCTGCTGAACAGATCTTTGACACACATTAACAAAACTAATATTTTTTTTCTGTGTGGCGCATATTTTTTTCTCGTTTTTCAAAGATATTAATTTGTTCAACATAGAATTCCACTTGAATATTCGTCAAGAAACAACATAAATAGTATATGAATTATTGAATTATATTCATTGAAAGTTGGATGTTTCGTGAAGAATTATATTTTACTGTTGTGATAACGTTTCCCCTCATTTAAATTACTATAAGAATATCAAACAGTTTCAAGGAACCTCTTGCCCACGAAGCCCACCATTTCACATTAAACAACAACATAATTACAAAATAGTAACAGGTGCTATTTTTTACGTTTCATCTGCTCGATGTTTGATACGCATTTTATGTACGCAACGAGTAAACAAACACCGACTATCACCAGAAAGAAGACGAAGAAGCGTAAACGACCACGCCTTCAGTCGACACAAAGCGGAAACGAACAATACCAATAACAAGTCACAGCAAGCGCAGAGCGGCGCGTGTTATACACGCCCGTCGGCGACCAGGCTCCATAAATCAGAGTCGTTCTCCATTCATAAAAGTTAGCGTCGTCACAAACCTCGCAGCCGGACCAACCGAGGGAGGGCGAGGGGCGGGGCGCGAGCGTGGGCGTGGGCGGGAGCAGGGGGCGGGGGAGCGGGGGCGGGCGGCGCATCCCGCTCGGGGCGGGGCGAGCCGGAAAAGAACGTCGGCCGACCCATTACGGTAAGCCGTGTGCGGCGGGGGCGCCCGAAGCGGAGCGGGCGGGGAGGAGGCCGTGCAACGACGACGAGAGAAAAGCGGGGGTAAGCGGGAACCGAGGAACAATGGAGCTAAGGCCGGGGACCGGGGCCGACTCGCCGGCCAGACAATCACGGGCGCCACCCGGCACTTGGCCGCCGCCGCCGCCGCCAGCCGTTCGTCGCTTCACTACCGTCCCAGGCAGCGCCGGAGGATCCCTCCGCCGCCCACGCCGCCCGACCGCCGCCGCCGCCGCCGCCTGCGTTTACCCCGTCTGCCGCGTCGCTCTTCAGGTGGGTCACTAAGGCGCACGGCGGCCAGCGTGCGAGGGAGCGGGGGTCGTGGTGGGGATGGTTGGTGGCTGAGGCGGGAGCGGCTTCGTAGGAGGCAGGGGGACCGAACAGGAGAAGAGGCAGGTTCGGAGACGGAAGAGTGGTGCAGTGAAGGGGACAGAGGAGGCGGGGTGACCAGCGGAAGCAGGGAAGGCAGTAGGCGGAGAGCGGCGGGCGGTGGCAATGCGTAAAGATGAGGGCGGAGGAGGATGCGGCGATGGAGGCGGGGAAGAGGCGGCGGCAAGGGTGGCGGGGGTGGCGGGGGTAGCCCGGGCAGCGGTGCTATGGGGGCGGGTGGGGGTGGCGTGGAGCGCGCGGGGGGGCGGGGGCGGGGGGGGGCGGAGGCAGCGGATGGCGGGGAGCGGTGGCCTCCAGCGGGGCAGCAGGCGGCGAAACGCGCCGGTAAACTTGCCAGCGGCCGGGGGCGTCTTTAGCGCCGCCGAGTTGACCGCCTGCTGCTGCTTGGCTGCTCGGCGACAGCCGGTTCGGCGGGGTCGCAAGGTCGCTCCTCCAGCACCACGTGCACGAATATGGGCGTCTCATTGCGGTAATGAGGAACGCGAGGCGATTTATGTCGCGGAACACGCACTATTAATTAATATAAAATCAAGTACTCCGCCTAAGTAGAGGAAAAAGTTGTTGTATGAGAAATTCTGTCGAGTGTACACCACACGGACCAAACACATCAAGTGAAATCCACAGTCAATAGACAGATCAAGCAAACCAAAAATTTTGTAGACTTTGTAAGTTCTAAAAGTTTATTTCTTACAGCTGCAGTAGAATTAACACAAAAGCGATAGTGGATGAATAAAAAAATAAAGAAATAATATTTAATATTCTGACCACATCTGAAGAGGATGTAGACCACTTTCCAATTAATGAGTATATTCAAAGCAAAGTGTTAAAAACCAAGAAACTTAAAATAAAAATTTTTGCATTTGTTGACATCAAAATGAATAAATAATTGTACGCATATATAATCGTTTTAATGTAGATGATAACAATACGATCGTGCTATATACACTGCAATTTTCGCAACTCTGCCCCTGGCATGTATCAGCTGTTGAAAGTTTCATCCAATCAGGAGCTTGAACGTCACAATAGTGACGTCACGTTCAAGCTCCCGATTAGATGAAACCGTCAACAGGTGATATCTGCCGACGGCAGAGTTGCATAAATCGCAGTATAGTACGTCTGCCATAGTAATCCTACGCCAGGCATCTAGACTATGAAAACTTACTAGCGTCTAGTGTTTTAAAAAATTCAAAGATTAATACTCGGTCATATTAAGTATTTTCAATTATTTTTTCATTATGATAATATAGTTACTGACGTTCGCAATGCGGCATAATTTCATTGATCTCCAAAACTCATATGAGGAATACTCCAATGGATTTCGTCCTTCATACAATCCATTATTCAAAAAATAGTTTGAGAATTGCAACCTTGTTATCTTAAACGAACCAAAGAATATCTACAATTCAAATTTATGAACAGTTATTTTTCAACATCCATAAAGGTAGTGGCTGAGGCAACAAAGAATGCTGGTGCCAGGTAAGGTTGAAACCGTAATTGATGTGACAGTCCTTTCTTCACTCTAAAATTTATAGTTCTCTGTTTAAGATGGCAACGCAGGGAATAGTTTACATTTTTCATGAATACTCATTTGCAAACAATGTAAAATTCAGAATAAGGCGAGTAATTCCAAGCATTACCACCGGGATCTAGGAATTCACTATCCATTGCGGGATTACTGAGAACAATCTGCATCATGAAAGTATCGAAGACGACGAAATGACTGCTCAGTAATAGTTTTTCTCCTGTAATTATACGAATTTCACTCATGATCGCGTTGGTTAGACTCCTAAAATACAATAAGGACTATCATTATGCGAGAAGAGAAAAAAATATTTCCAAACATTAACCCAGACTCGACAGGGCCTCCATTCCACGATTCAGAAAATTCCGCGCTAGTGTTTGAGTGGCCAAAAAGGTACACCAAACTTTCTACAATTCGGGTATTTTCGTCGGAGAAAACTAGATACAAAAATCATACTTCAACTTCAGACATATTTCTTAAGGTAGACACTTCGGCGTAGTATTTACAGATTCTCTAACACGTTTAATACACGAGTAAGTTATCTTATCTCTTTAGCCTAGACTAGTTTTTCGGTATTGGTCCCCTCGTCCCAGCCGCTACCTATCAGCGCCAAAATACTTTTTTTTTTTTTTAATTTTCTCAATTTTGCTGTGCCCTAAGAGTAGAATTGAAATGTCTTTAAGAATATTACAGGAAGGAAAAAACATAATACTATAGTTCTCGAGAAAATGTCGTTTGAGCGTTTCCGAAAATGCACAATTTTGAGCTCATTTTCACAGAGAATGTTTTAATTTTTGAGAAACATTATCAGAAACCATTTGAAGGATTTGTGTTCAGAAACCCTACCTTAGGTCCTTAGAATTAACAATTCTCTTTACATCACCAACCTCGCAACAATGCTTAAACCTTACACAAGTTAAACAATGGTATTTGCAATTGTCAAAAATTCACAGATTTTCATTTACTTAATTTCAAGAACTAGTTTTAATATTATACGTAATATTCGGTCGAAGCTAGTTCAGACCAAAATTTCCAAGGAATGTGCCTCCCACAATTTGAGAATTACTTACTGCATTCTGTATAAAGAGTGAATCCAAATACAAATATACCAGTAAAGTGAGACCTAATGTATGTTCCATAAAGTCAGCACTATAATTAAATAAAAAACAAACAAGTTTTTTTATTATAAAATTATGCAGTTGGCCAAAGCGGAAGCGCTTATTAGTATTTTGATGTAAGTTAGCGAGAAGTTAGGTTAACTTTTTAATTGAAATGCCTCAGGGCTACGGAGCTTCGTCATTAGTTCCTGCTTCATTAGGAAATTGACTCCTGTCGCTGGAGGGTAACTGAAGAGAGGAAACAGAGAAAAATCGCAGCACGCCACCGACGCGCCAAGGCGGCCACGTTCCTGAACCAGGCCGCGATTTGCACGAACGGCGGTCGTAACCTTGACATTGGAAGCCGATAAACCTACACGATTGCGCACCTTGGTTGACCTTGCAAGCCTGGCTGCTCGCGGCGCAGTGTTTTTTTTCTTTTCTATGACCATAAATGTCGTTTATATTCTGATGATGGTATGCCCAGTTGAAAAATACAATCTCTCTCTGTTCAAACTCAATACTTCACATATTATGTGCCAGCAGGATGTGTATTTGCAATTCTATTCAAAAATCAAATTGACTATACAAATATATTTTAAAACTGAAAAATTTCATTTTTTTAATCTCACTTTTAGAAGCAATAATCAGATGCATAATTACCGTTAAAGCCTCGTCCTGCAATGAAAAATGTCCACCATTGTGATTTCATTCATTAAAGCAATACATATACGCATGTAAATAAATTCACAGATCAGATTTGTAATCAAGAATTTACGGGAGAAAAATAATGACATATCAAAATATGAGTCATTTTTCAAAAATTGACCACGAAATCCTACTCCAACAGCCAGAATGTCAACCTACAAAGTAAATCTATATTGGCCACGCTCTAAAACTCGTCTCATTGGTAATACTTTATCGTTTACTACTTCTGCAGTAGAGAGGTATTATTAAAATTCTATAATTAAAAATTCGGATTTTTGACAAAAAACTTATTTCGCGGGTCCCTGATACGAAAAATGTGGATTTTTAAGCTCCTAGTTAATTACATTATCGAACACAATGTACGACAGTACAACCAAAGTTTTGTGGTTCCTAGATACCGAAAAATCTGTTTTAACACGTCGTGAGAAACACGGTTCTCGTGATTGTTCTCCACGTGCAAAAAAGGTTTTTTTTTTTTTCGTTCCAATAGTGCGCGGCGAAACATTGCGAAACGTACTCGAAACGTGGCGAAGAGTTATGAAAAATCTTTAAGGCACGGCGTGTAAAACGTACGTAACATGTGCGAGAGACGATTCATTCGTCAGGAACATTTTTTAAAATATGAGTAGTTACTTATAATTTTGAACGAAAGGGAATTTCAAAAACAATCGTTAACAAGAATATCCCGAAAACGGCTCTAAATTTTTCTGGAAATTTTTGGCTCACTTAAAGTAAATTTTGCTTGACGTAGCTCCTATTTTCATTAAGTTTTCTAACATTTTGAAAATTCAAAAGTTGTTATTTTATTCATAATGTGACACCTATATTACTGAAGATAGAGACTTAATATATAATTCAAAGTACTTTTCAATATGAAGTCTCTAAATTACTTCAAGTTCACTTTTCGGATAATATTGGTATTTTTCGCGTAATTTCCAGCTGAACTGTTCAGGACCACAACGATGTTACGAATAGAAAACGCAATAAACTCTATGTACGATCGTGTTGTTTCAATCGTTCAGGGATGTTTCGTGGCAAACGCACACGACTTTCACCCCAGATTGTCTGAACAATGTAAAAACATTGAAGTTAGTTTTTGTTCTACGATGCCCTGTCTTTTAAATGTCACCCAATAAAGCAGAAAACAGCTGTATAATATATGTTGTGGTTTTAACGTGTACTACGGTGTCAATCCGAATTTCAAATGCATTCAAGAAGTCACTATTGGTGTGCATACTTTTTTGTATCTCCACAAACACATAGAAGGAACTTGAGCTTACATCCACACCTCGTGAGTTACGCTTACTATGCACGTAGTGTAACGTCGGTGCAAACTGCTTTTACTTCATGGCAACGGGGGTAATACGTGGACTAATAGAGTGAAAGTTTACACCGCACTCGTGAGTTTAACATGTAAAAAACTGGCAAAGCAATACCATATGGCGCAATGTGATGTCACGAAGGGCACGTTACTGCATGTTGAAGTTTCACACAACGTTAAGTTAATGTTTGTTCTACATATAATTAATTGAACCTTCGTAATACTTACAAGAGAACTGGAGTGTCGCTTACGTACGGTGTTATACCTTACTGACAGATTTATGATACTATGCAAAATTAGCATAAAAAACCTGCGTATGTATACACAATCTGAGTACAATAATAAGTAAATTAATAATTTAAAAGATCTTAAAACTCTTATTAAGGAATTTTATTTTACGCAATGGTGAATACTGAGTCTTCTCAATCCTGTTAACAGAAATTGTTAATTTTCTTTATTGATAAATACAATTAACTGAGGTAAAATGGACGATTTAAACTTGTTTTTTCTATTAAGTTCAATACGTGCGTAAATACCTATATTATAATATTTTATCACCAAAAAGGGGAGTGTGCCGTACCATATATGACTAACTAGTAACTATATTGCTGGGAGTATTTTCTCTAATATTTAGCTTATACTAAGCCTTTTTTTGCGTGAACTACAGTTTAGTCGGAAGAATACATATGATACGATTTCCTGGCCTGAAACGTGATGTTTGGTAGTTCTAAAGTGTGAACATGCTGCATCTCTGACAGGACAACACTCAGGAAACAAACCATGATAACAAGTAATCCTCAAAACTGGGCAGAAGGATAAAGATGAATTTCTACCCCTTTAACTCATATTTTTGTAAACATTTATTGATTTAGTGAATTTCATTAACAATACAAACAATTCGCGATGTAATATATTTTGCCAAATTACGCCATTCAATGCTTTGAATATTTTAATTATAATGTACATCCCGAACATTTCTTGTATTAAGTATTTCTAATTTTATTCATTTGAAAAAACATAGCAAATTTAAAAAAAATACATATTTTCCATTCTAGATTAATATAGACATTCTGGAATGACATTTACCCATTTAATTAGTACTACATACACTCATGTAATCGATCATTACTCATTTACTTTGATAATTTTAACATTGATTATTGAATTATGTATTTGAATATCTTAAAACACGGACGAATGCTATTTACAATAGCTCACGATTCGCAATTGATTCATTAAACACCTTTCCGAATTGTTTTGATTCAATAAAACAATTTGATTGGCAGAACTATAGCAAAACAAAGCAATTCTTGAAAAATGGGAATGAAATTGTGGTTATGTAAAATTATAACAGTAACTACATAAAAATGCTTATACTAATATTTCAACTCATAAAACTCTTCAAATTGCAGTCACATCAATACATTAATCATTTAAAGCATTTAAGCTTAGAAATGCATTAAATAACGAGATACATCAACGGAACCGAAACCGAAACCCAACCGAAAACCGAGCCAAGATCACACCGTCCACGTGACCGTCCATTTGCGAAAAGATGCACAGCTTCGATGACGCGCGGGCCGGGCCGAGCCGAGCTCCCGCCGGCTGAGCTGAGCTGAGCTGCGCTGCGCGGCGCCGATGCCGGAACGCGGCGACTGGCTCAAGGTCGCCCTCCGCGCACCGGCAAAGCCATCAGCGCCGCCGAAACATCTGCGCTCGTCGCGCGCCGCCCGGCGCAGCGCGGAGGGGGCCACGGCGGCGACGCGACGCTGCAGCACGCGGCACGACGGAAGCCCAACATTCCAGGGCTTTAGTCTCAAAAAGAGACACTGTCAATGGGATGAAAATCGCATACACGTAATATACTATAATTTTCGCCAATCGCGAACGAGTTAGGCATGTACTTCTGGTAAAAATGCCACGGACAGTAGCGATCGGTGATTTATTGGTCAGAGTAAGCAATTGCAAGCAAATTACCTTGCAATCCGCAGGTAATTTTATGTTGTAAATTTCTTTTCATGTTGTATTTACTGATTATTTCAAGAATAAAAAGGACTGTCATTGTCCCTTATATAATAATAATAATAATAATAATAATAATAATAATAATAATAATTAAAAATGGAAGAAGACGAAGAAAAAGAAGACGAAGAAGAAAAAGAAGAAGACGAAGCAAAAGAAGAAGAAAAAGAAGAAAAAGAAGAAGACGAAGAAGACGAAGAAGAAGAAAAAGAAGAAAAAGAAGAAAAAGAAGAAAAAGAAGAAAAAGAAGAAAAAGAAGAAA
>BOPP01000019.1:9471181-9484488 GCA_017312745.1 Gryllus bimaculatus
GCCGCGGCGGCGGAGGCGTAGGCCGCGCGCTGGGGGCCCCGCGCGTCCCGCCATCTGGCGCCGCGCCCGCCAACTACGACCGCGACGCGCACGTGCGCCAGCCAGGACCCCGCGCCGCGCCGCGCCGCAGCGCACCGCAACGCGCCTCTATTTTCTGCGGAGTGCGTTTGCGCGGTTCGCGAGGACGCCAAAGGTCACAGGCGAGTGCCCCGCGGCTCTCCCGCGGTGCGTCGGTGTCCGAGGCCTTGCGTGCGGGTAGCGGCAGGCGCACCCGCCACCGGACGCCGCTCACGTTTATGAATGATAAATGACCTATCACGGCGGTAGTCACACTACCTCTAGCTTCTTTTCATCCCCGAAAAGTTTGTTGTTCTCATATTAACGCCATCGTTAGCCTTTTATTCCGTCCTATTATCTAGAGGTATTTTAGCCTATTTTATTTCGTGTATCAATCCGGTCATCCTACGCATTTACTTATAATAGTTGGACGAGTTACTATTTAGGAATTCAGATAACAACAACAAGGTCCCCTGGGGTTTTTGGATGAACATTTCGGAAATCTAATGAATGTACTTAGTTGCAATGGTGTTGAAACACTGCTAATTTCTTGCATTTTTTTAAAACATTGCATTGTATTTATTACGTTTGAAAAAAGATGTGTGCATCAATATCTTTAATAATTGCCCGGTTGTCGCCCGAGATCATAACAACCAGTTAATGCTCGCAGTAGTACATACATAATTATGTTTTTGACCTAATTTCATTGATTCAGATAGACTTATTTCGTAATTAACTAAATGTTAACTGTTAACTTGACTCAGTTTGTCTTTTCATATTTCCCTCCCATAATTCCCTTTCATAATTATCTCTCATAATTCCTTTCAACAGAGAACAACTTTCCTCTCAAAAGAGAACAACTTTCATTCAATTGTTTTTATATTTTCCTCGCAACCACGATCCCTTCGATCCACGTACGTTATGCAGTGTACATTGAGGTCCGTTTTAAGGTAATGACAAGCTATAACGTTTCATTAAAAAATAAAGACAATTTTTGAAAAATATTTGGTTTGATTTCAAGATACTCGCGTATTAGCTATCCTTCAAATTTTGTTTCAATGCAATTTCTTAGAAAAATAGACGCTAATATTAGATAACAGAAAGTAATTTAAACATTTTACAAAAACATTAGACATTGAGAATAATTTGCACAAAAACTATTAATGATACGGCGCATCGAATTGAAAGCAGAGGGATAAAATGTATCGGAATAAAAAACAAAACAAACAAAAAAACAAAACAAAAAAAAAGAAAAGAAAAGAAAAAATGAAATCTCTTCCAACGCGAATACACATGCGCGATGATTACAGCTGAGTATAGGCTACCTGCACAAGGATGCCGCACCATTATCAAGGGATTTTTGCTTTATTAATTATTAAATTATATTAGTACAGAAACGATATTGCATTAGTACAAATGACAAATTTCAGAACTACATAAATCAGAATAAAACACTGACTGGTTTCTTAATAGCAACAGACCTATTAAATATCAGTGGATTTTGTAAGTTTCATACGATTTCAATTCAACTTACGACATTTAATGTCGCTCGATCTGAAAACAAACTTCTGAGAGATCATGGAATTACCTTTCATATTGTTTACGAAATGGAGAAAAGAAATCTAAATAAATATCACTACTTATTTGAGATTAAATATATTACTTTAAAAAAATGTTCTGATTTGATGAAAATGCTTTATTAATACATTTGTTATTCTTCTTGAAGAACTTTCTACATTCTTTATTGTCACACACGAACTACCAAAACAAAAGAAGTTTCGCATTAGGAATATTTTACTTGCATACGATATTGCACCATCATTTTCGGGATAATACGAAGAATATAGAGCCCATTGATAAGGATAACATTCCCCGACCGCAACGATACAACCCATTGGGAATATAGACAGTGAAACGTAAGTAGTTCTGGTGCAAGTGAATCACATTCATCCGAGGTCTAACAGTTATTTCCCAAGGATTTTTTATTGTTTATTTACAGTACTCTTTTTTTATTTAAGGTCGCATCAACTTCCAGGCCATTAGCGACTACTACTGCTTGTAACGGTAAGGTAACTATCAGAATGACAAGATATGATTATGATAGGGGGTGAAAGGACGAACACAATACAACCATGTCCGAGGCGATACTCAAATCCGTGATCCTTCGGTCCGTGATCGCTACGGCACTACTGCC
This sequence comes from Gryllus bimaculatus, assembly GCA_017312745.1. Lineage (NCBI taxonomy): Eukaryota > Metazoa > Arthropoda > Insecta > Orthoptera > Gryllidae > Gryllus > Gryllus bimaculatus. The sequence goes on from BOPP01000019.1 coordinate 9,473,433, forward strand.
TTAGCGATCTCGGCCACCGGATCAGCAGTACTCAAAATTGGGAGGAGTAATTTGATAAGAAAGTGATTCTCAGTTTTGAGTGCTAAAACTGATAGGAGAGAATCATCTTTAGTACAGAACCTCCGCTGTAAAGCAAAATGTTTGGGTCCAAAAGACCCCGAGTCTTCAGTTCTTATTTCGGAATCTGAAGTTGTAGTGCTTTCCCCCTTTGAAATGAAGTAAACAAGAGACGAAAGCTGCACCCGTTCTGTGTTCCCGCGAGCAGTGCTCGGAGAATCCATCCGGAGAGGCGCCATCTAAAAAATAAAGCAAACAAACATTCTCCCTTCCCACTTCCTTCCTCGCACGAGGCAGCTGGTCCTTGTCATAGAGCAAGACGAAATAGGATCTGAAGTAGAAACTTAACGTGGACCGCACGTTTATTTGGGTTCACAAAATTGATTGAGAATGTTATATGCATTACATTTGGCAAGGGTTAAGAAGAAGTACACCTCGTTCACAATTTCCTGATAGAGAAAGCTTTTGGAATCCAAACGATATAACAAAATGCATACTAGTATTTTGCAAAAAGCCTGTACCATTAACATAATGGGGCATATATATATATATATATATATATATATATATATATATATATATATATATATATATATATATATATGTAGCGGTACAGAATTATTCAGATTAAATTCTATTGAGCGAAGCAGAACCTAAGGAATTTTGTGCTGCAAGAATAAACATACGACGTCACGCGCGCACCCCTTTCTTGGCAAAAAGCGCCACGCGTCCCCGACCCATTTCGAACGGTTTATTGGCACCCCCACCACAACAACCGAACAAAGGGTGTCAAACTGAAAAGCGCCAGCGAAGCCACAGCTAGAATACTTCCGAAAGACGCCTTTCATCGTAATCGGGGAATCCCCAAAGCAATAATTCAGCTAGCTGGGAAGCACCTCAAAGACATGACGCCACTTTCGAAACAGTGAACGGAAAATTCTATACTTCGGCCGGACCCCTATTGGCCAAATTTATGTACAAACGCCACTCACCTTTAGCCAATAAGCGAAGCGATTCATTTTTAGGGAGCAATGAACACATGAGTGCAGAAAGGCGTGGAGAGAAGAGTTAACCTCGTTGACGTTGGAGCAGAAACAAAAGTAAACATTAGGACAGAGAGGACTTTCTCTGCGGTGGGAGCCGCCGTCGCGGAGAGAGAGGTGGGTGCCACCTCTAGCGACTGGCATTCACTTGAAGTGTTATTAGAGAGAAGTGCAAGGCCACTTACGGGGTAGGCGAATCTTTTGCACTGCTTATCAGCTTACAAAAATTCACATTCGCTGAAATTTTGTTCGAGAGAACCGCAGACGCTTCGAGAGAACAATCTTCTGGCCGTGCTCCGCACTTGTATCGGGGGGTCAATACACCCCGACATTTACGATACGCCGAAGCAGCTCCAGAGCCCTTCGGCTGCATGCCACGGACCGCGCGCAACCGCCCGCCAGGGACCGCCACGCCCTTCTGAAGGCGTGCCCCGGCCGCATTTGGGGAAAGGACATCCAGCCGCTCACCAGCCGCTCGCCTCTCGCAAGCGGCCTACTGAGAACATTTGCTCACGCGAGGGTTTCCAGCAACGTAATCAGGGCCAATAATCCCTTAAGACTATGTTAAAAGCGGTGCCGCGCTGAGGCACAGGAAAAGGTTCCTCAGGGACAAAATTTGTAATTGCTAGCTATAGAATAATTTTGTACCACTCTTCTTTAGTTGTAATTCTTCTTAATTTCTAATCTTTTATTTTATTTTTACTCTACCATTCTCTTTTCATCGATGTAACCTTCCCTGGTACAGCCCTGTCCAGAATAAAACATTGTCTTTTACAGTAACCCAAATTGTTTTGTTTTTGAATGCCACATGCATGTTTTTCGCTTACAATGGCCTTCCATCAATGAATCATATGAGTAAAGGAGTTTAGGACCGACTGAGCTTAGAACGGGCCGCTTAACGCGCGCGTTTCCCTACGCCAGCGCGTGTTGCTCGTTGTTACAATATATATATATATATATTATATATATATATATATATATATATATATATATATATATATATATTTCAGAATTACTCTTGAACCAGAAAGTATTTCTCTAAAAGATGTGTTCAAGTGGGGATGCCAAAATCACGTGTTCAGAAATATTTTTATTTCATGCCAATTATGAAGATTTTTTTCCCTTATAATGTTAAGTACATTAAATCAAAAAATATGTTTCAGGCGTCCATGTTGATTTTTCAATAAGATTGAATAAATTTGATTTTATAAAGTTAAAGAAATTTAGGTGCATATCTACATACTAATAAATAATTTACATTTAATTATCAAGATAATATATGGTAAACGTGGTTATCGTACCACCAATGACGGATTCTTGAAAGGAAAACATAAATAATTCCCCACATAGATAAATCCTTTCTTAATTAAATTGAACCAGTGCGATCGGCTGACGCCACACAATCCTAGTCATTTCCATAAACTTTGCAATAAATTCATGCAAATATAATGCCAGATGAGCATAATATGCACTTTCCTTTAGAGCGTAAAGAAGGGGTCGTGAAATAATAATTTGTTGTAATTGTTATTTTGTGTCTTCATTTAAAAAATATCGTTTTCTTTTATCGTTTTAAAAATTTACAGTTACTGTCTCGATATCACCCCCCCCCTAGGAAGAATATAGAACGATTGGACGAAACCGGAATTATGTTCCGCTACAATATTTTCATGTACCTTATGTCATGATTCAAAATGGGATGACGCACAAACATCATTGGGTTAGCTGTTTCCTATGGTAGCGATACTAACCTATGTTTAATGCTGAAAGAAGAAAGTGTAAAGAAGGAAAACGTTTGGGCAAGCCGCCTACATACGTGAATCATCAATTACAGCGTAATTAAGGAACTTCGAACTGGATATCGAAGATCCGAATTATTTGAAGATGTCAAGACCAACTTTCAATTTATTTTTTTCCTTCTTCTTGTTCGTCCTCTTCCTCGAAAGTGAGTCCATTTTAAAACAAAATTCACTTTCAGGAATTGTGTATTTGTCTATTCCTCGGCATTTCCACTTACCCGGGAAATGTCACCAGCTTAATTGAGTTTTGAGTTTTGTAGTCCAGGATGGGAGAAGTATATTAAATTTCTAATTACTTCGTTACTCTGTAATTAAAACTTTTGGTTGAAGCAATCGAATACCCCACGTGAGTGTCTCAGATGCCTTGTTTACAAATATTGTTGATAAAAACTTTGGCATTTTCGGGAACATTATCCAAGAACTTCAATAAAATACATATTTTAACAATATCGTTTTTATTTATTATTATATTTGATTGCACTGTGATATATTGTTTTATAAAACATGTTGACGAACTCGGCTGAGGTAGCTCAAGGGCATTCAAATGATGCCATCTGTGCGGGGATAGCGCCGGCTTCTCTGATCGGAAGTTTGCCGTTACTTCTCCAATCAACACCCAGGCGAATGCCGGAGCAGTATCCTAACTAACATACAGGCCTACGGGAAGAACGCGATCCTTTCTTCTTGTCCTGTTCCTATTGTCCTATCGTCTCCGCTCGACACAAACACCATTTTGCATGCACTTCACTACCACACAGTCGGAAGCTTAGAAACCTGACCCGTCTGGTGGAATTAACCTTGGTTGGAGAAATCCCGGAAGCTGGTACGTATGTCGGCGCCGGATCTCGCCATTCAGCGGGGAAGACGATGGCCAGCCTCAAGTGATAAAAAGCATGCTCTCTTCACTTACGATGACTACTGTGGCCTTCGCAATTGACGCTTGATTTATGAAAATTTTGAAACTAATAATCAATCTAAATACCTCTCCCCAATAAAATCTAATCTCAAAACGACTTCAGCAAAAATATCTTGGAATTACACGGAAGAAGACTTACATAGAAAACACCATATAAGAAAAAGAAAAAGAATTAGAAACGTCAAAATATCAGATTTAAAACTGGCTATTAGAAAAAATCTCATCCTTAAGCATCGCCAAACCAAATTCTTCATTGTATAAAGCCATTTCTAAAACCCTGTCTGGACATATGGAATACAAACTTTGGGGAGCAGCTCAAAATTCAAATATTGAAATATTACCCAACGTTTCCAAATCTAAAAGCCTTAAAGAAAATTTGTAAATGCTCCTTGGTAGCGTAACGAAAACGCTCACAATACACCCGAGACCTTACAAATGTCAACAATAAAGAAGAATTTAAACAAGACCAGCACAAAAACTCTACAACGACTACATAACCCATCAAAATATTCTTGCATTTAAGCTTACTAGGACAATAGTGACACTACCCAGACGCACGTAAACGATGATCATACTTTAAGACCTAACAATTCGACTATAATTGTTTTTTTTTTTTGCGGTTTTCCTTATTACTATGTGCTTATCATCTTATATTTTTAGTATGCTTAGTTTAGTTATCAAATATGTTTAGTGTGTGTTAATCTGAAAAAAATGTAATATTAGGAGTACGATCAATGGACCTTACTCCTCTCATGTTATTAAAAAAATTATGTAATTTTGCCAAATGTTTGTACCCAAACAAATTGCAAAATAAAATATTATAAAAAAGTTCTTCTACTGGGCAGTACCGGCGTTAAGCGCGGCCACCGGGCGGCTCCTGGATTTAAGCGCGGCCGCGTCCACGTGCACGGGATCTGTTTCGGGCGCGAGGGCTCGTTCGCTTCTTCCGAGTCACGCCGCAAGGCCGCGTCCCGCCTCCTCTGACGGCCTTTCACGGGTAATTTGCGCCATTGTGCGCGGCGCGGGGCGTGTAACGTGTGCGCGCGTGTAATGCGTGGCGGATTGGGCGGGCGGGCGGGCGGGCGGAGCGACAGACAGCGGCCCTACGCCACGCCCTCGCGCCCACGCAGCGTCTCGCTCCCAAACGAGATAATCGTTCGATAAACGAACAAAAAAGTTTGACTGCCACACAAGTAACGATGAGTTGAAGTTTCAGTAAATTTTAATTTATGGAATTTTACTAAATGCTGTCATTTTTTTTTATGAAACACTTGTACAATGATAGTATTTTGTACAATAATAGTACTTTGTACAATTACTTTGTATTGTTAAGCATTCCTGCATGAGTACGTATTTTGAAAACGAGCGACGTTAGGAGAGAGTTTTCAAATTTGTACGAATACAATAAGGAAACATTATAACAAATTGCATACTGTATTTACTAGGCTGTCCGGGTGACGCCGCGTCCATGGCGAGGGTGCTGACATTTCGGTCGCCCTTCTGCGACCTTCCTCAGGGCGTAATGCCCGAGGAAGGTCGCAGAATGGCGACCGAAACGTCGGCACCTTCGCCATGGACGAGGCGTAACCTGGACAGCCTAGTAAATACTGACTTCGGTCGCGGAATCCTACGCTCTGAATTGCATACTCTATAATTTGTATAACTGCATTATAAATCTATTTGAGAATCTAACTTAAGTTTGTGAAACAACTTTCTTGTGACGCCTTGGGTATTTGATATCTATGAGACAATACGGTGGTCGGCCGTTCCGTTTACTTTTACCTCTCCATGACACCACCATCAAAAAGTTCACAACGAACCCCAGTAAGAGACCCAACAATAATACCTGATCTCGCTTACCTTCTCACAATTTCCCATACCTCCCACCCACAAATAGCATTCCTAATTTTACGTTCGTCCCAACCACAACCTTCAACTCGAATCCTCTTTATCAACCCAACCAAAACTACCCAGCACTAAAAAACACAAACACTAATGATAACAGCAATAAAAATAATTAATTCAAACATTCCCTACTAAATTCCATTACAACTCATGTCGTAAAGATAATCAATTCAATCATCCCAGCAATAATCAGTAATATACAAACTTCATTGTCATCTTACTTCAATAGCAGCCATGGGAGCACGATACACTAACAATTTAATAACCTTCATGAACTGAAATGCGAATATTATTGCTAATAAAAAATAGAATTTTCGCAATTTCTCAATACCTATAATGTTGACATTGCTTGCATTACGGAAACTCATTTAAAACCCAGCAAGAAGTTCTACTGTCCAGACTATGTCACATATACAAATAATAGATCACCGAACAAAGGAGGAGGAGTTCTAATAGCAATCAATTCAAACATAAAACATCATCTCATACCAATACCTAAATTCAATGAAATATAAGTAATTGCTCTTAATGCCGAAATATTACAACAATCTTGGACAATTATAACATTTATTAAACTTTTAAGTCTTAAATTAAACACAAACAACATAAATTTTATTTCAAGCAGGCAATAATATTTTAATACTCGGAGACAGGAACGCAAAACATACGTCATGGGGCTTCAAAAACAATAATCGCGACGAAAACAACTGGCACAAGTAATTTCACATTGAAAGTAATAACAACGCCGGAACCTACATACTACCCTCATGACCACTCAAGGGCCCCCGACATATTAGACATAGGAATATCAAACTCATCTTTCAAATTTCACGCTTCCACAATATTCGAATTAGATTCAGACTATTTCCCCGTACTCATAACCTCACAACAAATTCATCCCCCTCATGCTCCATTTCCCAAAACAAAAATTTGTAAGATCAATTGGCCCAAGTTTCAAGCAGAATTATATTCATTAATCCCCAAAATTAAAATACTACATACCCCTCTCGAGATTGACCAATCAGTATCATTTCTAAATTCTATCATCCAAACGACAACCCGAAAGTCAGAATTAAAAATAAATGCTTGGAAGAAAACAAATTACACCAACCTTCCCCCAGAAATCATGAATATTATAAAAATTAAAAATAAAACAGAAGAGTGTTGCCCCTCTCAAAAAGTTATAGCGACAAACACGAACTAAATATTCTCAGGAATATCCAAAAAATAGCATTAAAGATTCATAAAAATAATCAATTTCATGAACTCTGAAGGTCATCCATGAGCAAGCGACAGTTTACTCTCATCACCGAAGAATTTGGATCGTGTGAACCACTGCAAAAGAGTAACAAGAGAGGGAGAAAAAGTACTTTCGAAGAACGTCAGCTGGTTGTATTTCACTATACGAAAGGTAAGAGATGCTGCAAAATTGCTCAAATGTTAACGATGAAGAAGATTAGGATGAGTGACATTATATGAGGGTTCAATAAGGAAAATTAAATCAAGCCCCACCCCCGAGGGGGGCGCCCAAAGAATGTTATAGGAATATCTCGGATGTCCAAATAGTTTTGGGAGTGACTACTTTTACTATTATTATTATTACGCCTCCAAATAATCCATCCCCGCCGGTCGAAACAGTGGCCGTCCATACACTTTCCGAAGGGCAGCAACCCCATCGGCCCCACTTGAACGCTGCGGAGTCGGAGTAGCGCGGCACGTGGGCGCAGGGCGCACGTGGGGCGGCGCTGTTTGTGTTTCAGCCACCCCCACTGGCTTCTGTTCGGTTCCACGGCGCGGCGCTGGGCTGTCTGCTTCCTGTGGAAAAAGGAGGAGAGGTGATACCACAAACAAACGCTCTCCGGTGACGGACAAGCCTCACGCGTCCCTCGGGGCGCCGACCTCGTAATCACCTTGTAAGTTACTTATTGCCTGCAGGTTCACAAGTCTCAAAATCAGTAAGGATATTTTCCTCGCCACGCGCTGACAGTAAGGGAACAATGTTGACAAATATATCCGTGTGCGTTAATTGCTAAGATCATTTGTCTCGTAAGTCCCCAAAGGGACTTAGGAGACCATTAGTTCCCCAAGGTCATCAGTCCCAAACATCGCCACCTCTCGCGATACAAACATGCACTTCAAGTGTATTGCATGTTTTAACGCGGAAGATACGGTGTTCTTCCTCGCTGAGTCCCTCTATGTACTCGGTAAACGTGATTATTTCATTTACGATATTTGTACTCTTATATTGTTTTGGTAATTCATATGCTGAAAGTCCTTTATCAAATATTTGTACTAGGTCCTCATCAAATAAGCTATGGATTATCAGTTTCCAATCCTGAGGTAATCTTACACCCTATAACCTTGGATAGTTACAAGAACGTACAAAAATAAATTTGATAAGATGTCAAAAGTTCATATTTTTCGCGTAAAATATGCAAATACATGCTGTTGATAAATGTTGAACAAAAATAAACTTACTCCCGTGCATTGAATACGTCATAACATGCTTATTATAAGGAAGATATCTATAAAAGGGGCCCTACTAATAAAAACAAGAAATTCTCGACCCTGTAACTTAAAATAGGATATTTTTATATCAAATATTTATAAAAACTTGTTTGTAGGAAATTTTGTTGGATTTAATTATATATAGAGCATAAGCTTCGATAGAATTAATAGTTACGGAGATACATGAAAAACCGTAGAAGAATCATCCTTAAACAGCTTCTCCCGTCCCCATCGGCTCACCCCCACACTTCAGGATTTTAAGTATAATGTGCGTTATGTGCCAACAAATAATCATACCAAGTTTCAAAACTTCTGATTTTTTTCTTTCGGTTCCCAGATTGTGGTCTAATTTGATTGGGCTAGATCACTATACCTTGGAAGCGCGGATCGTGATTCTTGTGTATGATATCCTCTTAGGAGCGCTATGGCTATGCTCACAGATCTGAATGTTTTGTTATTGGCTGCTAATAATTACTAATTGTGTTGTTGGTCTTACTAATTTACTCTCATTTACCATACATGATATTTACACATAATACTGTCTTCCAATAAATGTATAAAAACAAATACCTGTCATCAGAAAAAGTCTTCGTAGCAGAAATCTGCAGGTTGGAAATTCTCCCATTTCTCTCACTGATTTCTTTAGAATGTTGCCGTTTGTTAACTATGCGTCCCATTATTCAGACGTCTTTGCATGGGAACTCCAATATGGTACTACCAAATGCACGGCTTAAGGAACATTTGTTCCTATTATTATTTATGTCCGTTAAAATAATTTCATGTATTTAATGTCTGACCAGCAGAACAATGCAGTTGATTTCTTTTTTGTTTTATCACTACGTTTCAACCCTGAATTTTGGTTTTCATCAGGTGTAGACATTTGAAGACAATAAGAGAATTTTATTATTGCATTTATTATAAAATATCACATTGCACATCTTAAAAATCCCACATATTTAAAATTTAATCAATGTCTTGTAAAATATTGTATTCCACATTTTCAAATTCTGCGCTTCATGCAATTACAAACGAAAGATTTAAACGTGAAAAAAAAAACATTATTAAACTGTTCAAACTTCAATATATTATTTACGCGTTCCAGTAACTGGATTGAACTGAAAAGCCGCCAATGACAACAAATCCTGCTCTGCGATCGCGCTCCCAAGAGCAACTCCTCCCCAATCACGGCGCACGCCTTAATCCCAAGATATGTAGATGAGTGAAGATTTCCTGTCCAATAACAACAACAACAACGCGCGGCATTTTACGAGCATTGAGGGTGGGCGTGGGCCCCTAGTGCCGTGAAAGCAACCGCTGGATTCCTCTCGCTACTCGTACCGTTTCCCGTCCTCCCTTATCTTCTCGCTGTCTTTTCCGTGCCCACGCAACTGCTACTGCTCCCACATCGCGACTGACTGAATGTTTGGGGGTGCGACAATTTCAGTGACGACTCATGAGCCCCCTCCCCCCGAAGCGAATGATACGTATGCATAATATAGTTTTTACTAATTTTCTACATTAACGATAGGGGTTCAATATATCAATTGTTTATTTTTCAAATATTTTCCATAAATTAACCAATAAACACACATTTTATTTTCAGCATAAATGAAAAACAAAATATAAGAAAATATCAACTCGGCTTGAAGAGTATCTGTAGTCGCCCAAAGAAACATTCTGGGTGCGCCTATGATCAACTATGTTAGTCATTTGCCTCGTGAGTGTAGTGAATGTTACATCCCCAGCAGAGGTGGTGTTCTCCCGTGCTGGAACATGACGTGCGGTGTATACGTTACGAGATTTTCACAACCAAAATCTCTTCCAGCGGGGCACCATTTTAGACGGAACAAGCTCTATGCTCTATGCCTGGGTGGTCTCCAGATAGCTGTGGTAGTGTAGTGCATGTAAGAGTCATTCATCTTCTATCTATCTAAGACCAAATATCCCAGCCGCCCACTCAACTTCAGTGTCATGCAATTGCAACGCATGCTGCGTTGGTCAGTGAGAGCGCCATCTGTAATCCGCTGATCACAACAGCGCCCGGTGTTTGCTGGGCGTGTGACGTACATCAGATCAGTCCTGGATGGGTGTGAATGCTATCTCTCCTCTCAGAAAGTTGAGGCACATAAATTCGCCGGACGACTGGTCAGTCCTTGTTGCTCGAGTCGCTGGCGGTAATGTTTCGTTATTTTAGTGCACGATACTGAGCGAGAAGTGAACGCCATTTTGAAATAAACGGAACGGTAATTACGTAGTTACGTCAGTAGTTACGTAAGAATTAATTACGTAAGAACGTGAAGAAACGTCATTGTATGCTGGACTTAACAATGGAAAACAATTGGGAGTCGTGGCGAACAATTGGGGGTGGCAGGAGTTGCTAACGCTCGTGAACGTAAAATTTGCTAATTCAAACTGTTGAGAGAACTTTAAATTCGCCAAAATGAGCGTGATATAAGTGAGTGCAGCAAGCGACGCCGGAAATATTTAAAACGCCTGAAATTAATCAGAACGTGCTAGGACTTGAAGCACGCAGGCGTTCAACACGTTGAGGCAAGAAGGAAGAAAGAAGAGGACGGAAGAAAGAAGTGGACGGAAGACGGAAACGAGTCTGGATTTATAGGACGCGGCGATTGGCTGCAATCCTTGCGTCGAACGAGAGGTTTCACGAGGCCTCGAGACGGGCGACTAGACGGCGCGCGGCGAAAGCCAGGTGTCCTGTGTCACAAAACTGCGGAGCAGGTCGGAGCGCAAGGTAACAGATCAAAGTGTGACGTAGTGAAATAAGAAATAAATTTCAATAACAAAATAAAAATAATATATTAAAAGATTAT
>BOPP01000019.1:9484588-9512039 GCA_017312745.1 Gryllus bimaculatus
CCTCCCCCGCAGCGTACTTTCACCGACCTAACGGTTCTGGCCCTCGTGTTAACGACGCCACAAAAGATTGTACCGGGATTTGGAACACGTTGTGACCCGACAGGTTGATGATCGCTAAATCTTGAGTTTGGGAAGCGGTTGCACCTATTAGAACAGGGGAAATGGTATGTGATTTGGTAAAATTAGATTGAAAGTTAATGCAGCTGCTTTTAGGAATGAAATAGGACTGAAAACGAACTGTATTATTACCTGAAATAAAATAGACGCCTTTAGAACTTGGTAGCACAGTTATTCAAGTTGTTCGAGAATAGCATTTTGTAATATGAATTAATTTTGTTCTTTGTTTATGTGAGTGTTGATACTAGTATTGTAAAATTACGAAATGAAATGTGCACTGTTTAATCATATACAAGTGAATAAGTAGCATACTGCCACTGGAGTGTTTAGTAATTTTAATTTATAATCAAAGCAAAGTAAATGCGCATTACAATAAATTATTTGACCGTGCACGGTACCAATATACTCTCAAAATTAAAACATACAATTTACGTGACATATTGAGTCCGCGAGGAAATTGGGTAATCTCAGGAATGTTTAAAGAGAAGCGAAGGATCATAGCTTCGGGCTGTTGTCCCGAGTCGACACATGTACGATCAAGTGTTTTTTTGTTTTTTGTTTTGTTATTTCCTTATCTTTGTGTTGTATCCAAAAGTGATTTCAGAATATATGAGAAATGTTACGTGCATTGTTATATGAGCAATGTTACCCATTAGGTGCAAGCCCCATTAGGCGGGGGTAGTGTTAGAATATGGCGTTATATATATATATATATATATATATATATATATATATATATATATATATATATATATATTCTCCAATTTTTTTCAACGGATAGTGCTAATTATACGGTTTAATAAGCTTTAAAGTTCATTTTGGAGTATTCTTTGTTTTTTTTTTCAAAAATTACACAAATATTTTTTTAATATCTCTCACGGCGTTAGGGTGCACATTTCCAGAGATTTGTAAAAACGGTAGCATTTATGAGTGAAAGTGCTTCAAATGACTTCAAATGAAGGTTTTAGAAAACCAAACATGTTTTGTGAAAAAGAGCTTCAGATTTTATATTTACATAGTAACGTTGAAAAGCCATTTTCTCAAAAAGGGCTCAAAAGTGGATTCAATGCTCAATTAGGAAATCGAGGAATTTTTAAAAATTCAAAAAATGTACTTTGGGTGGCAATAGATGGCAGCATGCAAGAGTATGAGCCAAGTCAGAATAGCTATCCCAGACAAAAAAATAGAAAACTAATTCGAGAAAGTTTGTACCTGTATGTAGCACCACTAGTTCTGGCGGAGGTGATTTGCGCAGATGACTGCAAATTGGAAGGTGTAACCTGTTGCACATCATTCCCCTTTATTCTTCCATAACTCTAAATTCTTACCTGGGGCGAAGGACCACCATAATTGGAAGCTTGTGGAACATGTAGCTGATATCTAATTAATTGAGAGTTTGTTATCATCACTTAGAAATAAATAGAGGCAATATAGTTAATATATGTAATTAAAACACACATTATTACAAGAAGTTAAATGATGAACCTGGTATGCTGCATGAAAGCATGCTTCATAGAATTCAAGAAGCACAAATGATGTGATTGAATGTGATTGAAGCGTGATATGCCGTAATTAATTGATTTGCAGATAACATTCACAGTTTTGAAATTGGCATGAACAAAAAAAATTGTGAGGGATTCACAGTAGAATTGACACGTAGTGCTGTAAAAAAATAAAGTTCCCTGCGACGACTGGAAGGACTGCTGTGCGTGCTGATGCGACGAATGTCTCGCTTGCAGATGCATCCAGGCAGGGAAGTTTGTGCCAGGCAGTGGAAGCTTGTGCGTTGAGGCATCGAGAGTGGCAGGTTCGTAAGTCTGTCATACGGTAGAATACATTCGAATGTTCACGATACATGAAAGAAACATTTTCTCGCAATAATGATTGCCCACAGAGTCACTGACTAAGCAGGAAAATCAACACTACTTTATGGAGTGTACAGGAATGAAATAAATTGCTGCAACATAAATTAACAGTTCTGCAGTACGTACATTCACGCGCAATGTAACTATTTCACAGTCCAGGTAACTGTAATCAGAATGATTAGTTCGTTGTAAAGCAAATTGAACTACTGAAGTTGCAAATTAACACTCTTACATCCGTGTGTTTTTTTATCAACATCAGGCGAATGCTGATGCAATACCCTAGCAAAAGGGCCACAGACCGCGTGCGATCTTTCCTTCCTGTTCCTTACTTGCACTGTCAGGAGACCAGTCGGTAGTAGTCGGTTATAGCTTGTCCCGACTGGAGCGCTGACATTCTGGTGGAAGTTATCCCTGCAAACTGACATAGGTCTGCGCCGTATCTCGCCAGCCAGCGGGGAAATATCACTACCACTTCCTGTGATAACATGCTGTACACATTTACGGGACTAATGTCCCTAGACGACAACACTCCCGGCGTCACTAATGAATCAATAACCGAGGTTTTGTATCGATTTTTTTTCACTAGCGCATAATGTACAGAGGAGGTGAATTCTTAAGTTTTCATAAATACATTTAGAAAGTTTACCGTTCCATCACTCTTCTTTCCTACGCGTTTCTCCGCGACTTAACTAGGTAACAATGTGTAACAATCCTCAATTTTGACATACTGAAGTGTAAAAATTATGTTCCTAAGGGTGATATTTACAAAACGAATAATTTGTGGGTGTTCTATTACACATTTGACATTAAGCTCTTCTGAGTCACCCACTCAGCGGGTGGACGGAGTCGTCCACAAACTGTTTCCATGTAGAATTGTATTGTGTTGGATTATTTCCTGTTTCCAGGCGAGTCAACTGCTATGATGCTATGATGATTAGCCCCGTAAGTGTAGTGCATGTTTTCTTTGTCGGGAGGTGGTGGTGACCTTCCTCCGCTAGATGGTGAGATCTAATGCCGACCTGACCGCCGGCTAGCGGGCATTTTTCTAACCACGCATTTCCCACTGATTAGGCCCCAGCCGAGACAACCTCTAACTACCGTCAGGTATCCTCGAATGTGAAGTAGTGAAGTGCATGTAATTGTAATTGTAAGTGTGTGTAAGAAAAGGGTGAGAATATGACCAGGAAGAGAAAGGAGTGATCGCGCGAGGTCCGTTGCCCATTGGTTAGGGCAACGGCATTCGCCTGATGTTGTTCGCAGAAAACACAGAAAAATACTGATCAGAGCAGCTGGTCGGTAGTTCTTCCAGACAGCATCTGAATTCGGCCTAGCTCTCCGTCTAGTGGCAAAGAATCCTGCCACCCTCAAGACTCGAACGCTAGAACCTTCCGATCACAGGCTCAGCAGTGACACCAGTTAATGCCCTGAGCCATTTAAGTCGGTTGAACATGTGATATTCTGTGCAATTTAATCTGGGGTGCCGAGTCTCTTTGTTACGAAATTCGTAGAAATGATAGATGCTTTAACAATTATTTAACATGTCCAACTTTGTCAACAAACAATGTCGTTATAAAAACAAAAACTACATTCAAATTCTGCTCTTCAACATAAAAAAATATTCGTTTCATTTAGAATAATTATTAGAAGAAATTTAACAGATATAAATTACAATTAGTTACTAGCATTTTTAATCTCGAGCTACGTGTTGTAATGCATAGTTTAGGGTCCGTCTGTACGAAACTGAGTTTTAGTAGAGTACCGTAGAGTTATTGCTAAATATTAATTATCCAGTAATTCAATCTATTTTCTTTTTTTTAAATAACAAACTGCAAAATGTTAATGTGAGTGGTATATCAATAATAATCATCATCACTACATTAAATGTTTCACTGTAAATTTTGGTACTATTCTCTCCTATTGACATTGAGGCAATCACTATTATTTTCGCTCGTATCATTCGCCAGCTGCAGTTACGTCTGAGGATATCCCCATTAGTTTGACGAGAACGTATCAGAAGAACAAAAGGTATTTCGTGCATCTATTAACTGCTTCAGCCAAGGCGTTACCAATCGCCGCTATAGTAAATATTTATGATGATGGACCAGTAACAAGCGGAATACTAATTTTGAGGTTCAGAGGTATAATCTCCCTTGACCCAATTTGACATGCACAATCTACAAAAGAGATTTCCCCTCCTTTCTTTATGTAGAGTGTGCTACAATGTTTTATGTATTTGAGATACAGTGTTGAATAATTTCAGGCTGCTTTCCCAAATAGTTAAGGTAGAAGTAAATCCTTTAGAACTACCTCTGGCGTAAATGATGGAGTATCAAGTTTAACAACTACTTGTCAAAAGAAAAACGATAATAACTGCTAACTTTTAACTAAACGATAAAACACGTGAAAATGGGCGCAAAGATACTTAAGTTTTCCAAACCCATTGAATAACAAATGCATTTTTTATAAATATGTTTATTCAAGTAAAACCTGAAAGTCAGCAATAAATAACATATGAGGAATTATGGCATATATTGATGTAATATATAATAAAAATCAAGAAATTATCTTAATAAATTCAACAATTTATATACATTGGAATGATTTGTTTCTAAGTACTATAATACTTACGTAAGTATGTACTATTGTACTTACTTTAAAAGATGAAATTAATTGCACCTTTTATGCATTTTACTTTATTATGTTTTTTTTAATTACTTACAATTTTTTCAATACATTTCATAACAAAGTGTTGTTTCTCACGTGCATCAGTAGGATGTTCTTATTTTCACTTTGTAAGGACGTTAAGGGTTTAAATAAAGAGTAACATGTTTGCGGTCAAAGCGTCGTAGGACTTGAAGTCAGAATTTCGAAACTGGTAAAATAACTTATTGCTTTTATTGATGGATACGTAGTCCAGTTTAATTTAACTTTACATTCAGGAGAGACCAGGGCTGATTGGCCCTGTTTTGTAGTTAATATTTTTTACGCAACTCCAGTTTACTTTTGACAAGTTTGATTGAATCAATGGAAACTACATTTATTAGGATGCTTACAGTATTTATTTACTCGTGTATATTTGATTGTCGAAGTTTTAGAGTTGTTAAAATTATCAATTGAAGATGTGCGAGCCAAACCAAGTCGCCTAGGTGCCACAAGTGTACTCAACGTACAGTTCTTGGGATGGGTTGGCACTGTCATTGGCCCAACTTCCGTGAGAGTGTGGAGTAATAAATCAATGTGAAACCTTATCATAGTTTAATGTTTTATACGCACAAATCAATACAAATAAGTTTATCAATATTTGGTCTGGCTGAATAGCTTCAACTTGGCACTTCAGCAGTCTTGATCGCCTCGATATTAAGTATTAACTAATAATTTCTTTAAGTTCTTTGCTGTCGATTTAAGTGTGTTATGTTTTATATATTTTTTTTCTATTTCTATATTTCTTAATTTTCTGATTTCAGAGCTAGCTTTTCGGTTTTGCCTCACTCTCTTCCCAGCTGCTAAAGCCAAAAAGACATTTTCTCCAATTTTCGTACGTTTTCAATCTCCTAAGACTTGAATTGAAATGTGACTTTAAGTATAAAACTCGGTCTTAATGTAAATTTTCATTGAAAAATTAGAAGACTTTTTCAGAAAATGTCGTTTAAGTGTTTCGGAAAATGCACTATTTTTAGATCATTTCACAAAGAAGTTCAAATTTTCAAAAAACAACAACAACAAACTCTTTAGTTCTGTAAGCTGATGTTTTGTGATGCGTAAGCCCAACGTCCTGATGATGTAGACATTGGCATGTGAGCTGCTTGGTTATATCTCTTTCTATATGATAAATGTATTATATAATTAGTGAGATGTGTTTTAGGCATACTTCCTTTGGGGACAGTGAAGAAGAACCAATAAACGCATACACAAGACAAAATTTAAATTGTTTTAGAAGAGAACGAACCTTTGCTCCTTCTATAATAATAAAATGTACTCCTTTGTTTTGTAATAGAAATGTTGAAAAAATACCAGAAAATGAGAGGCCAACCTTTTTGCATCTTCGGTCAAAATTATTACACGATTTCAACACATCTGCCTTATCTACACATCCCAAGAGAATATTATAACCATTCACATTTTGTGGACAATCTCTCTCTACAGTTAGGCCATTCTATAGTTTAATTCGAATTAATTTGAAAGAAAACAAACTGATTTTCTATTTATCCTTCAAAGACATCCGTGCAGGAGGGTACGATACAAGCTGACACCGTGTTTTATCTCCTTCCCAGTTCATGTTCTTTCGGCAAGATACTTCTCCCACCACGAATTGCTTCCACAGGTCCGAATGCATTTTTCTCTTGAGGGGCATCAAAAGCGCAACACTTGTAAATAAATTATCACAGAACACTATTTTTTGTTCTTCTAAAGTTTCTGTAATATCTACCACCCTTTTTCCCAAACTTACTTCTGTGTTGTTATCCATCTTTCATGTGTAAACCTAAAATTCGCACCCAAATTCATTTTTAACAGCACATACCCACACTTAAAAACAATTTTATTGGCTTGTTCGGAGCATTAAGATTAAAAGAAGAACGCTAAGCATATGTTCAGTCATGAAGTGGATTCAGTGGTATTTCGAACAGTTCGGTTTCTCAGTCACCCACTGACTGAAAAATAATGTGGCCTGTAGAAGGTTTTGAAGGTACCTGCAAGAATCTTTAGAAATGGACGGATCTAAAGTAGCTTGTCGAATCTCGAGTCTCCTGGTTTGACGTAGAGAGAATTACCGTTTACATGAAGGTTAGACAAAAATCAACTGAATCTCTTGACTGACATCAATGAAGAAATACACGAGTCTCTCAATTGACGTTTGCTTGACGAGAAATGCCTTTAAGATCGAAACGGTTTCATTCTCATCAAATTATTTATACCTTCCCCAAAAAATATTACCTTCCTTTGTCACTGGATCAAATTTTTGTTTTCTTTTTGTCTGGTATTGACGTTTGATTGAAAACTAAATGATATATTAGACCCTGGGAATAAATGAAGAAAAATGCACACAGTGTTTCTATTGTTGTCAATACATTTGGTACGTAACTATGAAGAAACGGAACATTGTTCGTTTTCTTCGGTGTTTTCTCCCAAATTCCACCCATTTGTTTACACCCTGCTCTTGAGTAATTTGCCGGTACATTCGTTATTCCCATTATTAATGTCATTATCGAGTTGGATTCTAGAAAAATCATTAAATTTATTTTTTCAAAAGAAAATACTTTTGTAAATTTATTATATCAATACTGACTGTAGATCTACATCAACGATGTTTAATTCATTCGATAAATCAAAATTATTTACAGTTGATTCCTCAATTCCATCACTGACAGAAAACATTTCTTCAGCAATTGAATCATTATCACTTGGAATTTCATCCAATAATTTTCGAATCTCGTCATCGTCTAAAGAATTTCCGGTCCCTGCAGTAGCGAATGAACTGAAAAGCAAGAACGATTCTTACGTGTGTGATGGTCGTATAACGTAACATCTTATTTCAATACCTAATAAGAAGAAAAATAATGATTTCTTAAATTAAAAAATGTAAAATATTCTTTCAGTGTTCTGGAATAAGCTGAAAGTTTTCACTATCCTGATTTTTCTTAAAAAATAATATTTATCGAACTTCAGTTCAGTGTATGCAGTGTCAACCTGACGAGGATCAGAAATGGAAGTGGTTACGTAGTACGTAGAAATCATGGTAATTCGTAAAAAAGCAAGCTTGATGTTGCCAAATTAGCGTAAGTGTAAAGAATGTATATTTGCTGAACAACGATAATTACGGTTTTCAAAGAGGAACGAACTAGTGTAACTTCCTAGAACCAACACGCTGCAAAGAGTCCCCTTTCGTGGACATTGGGTGATACCTGAAAATGTTCCAGAGGCTTCGTTGGAAGAATCTCCAAAGATTCAAAGATTAATTTTAAAATCGCAGGGCCTCCAGTCGGGTCAGATCGATCGGGGAATATTTTTTGCGCAAAACCCTGTTAATTGTTTAGGTGCTTGTGTGTTTCACAAGCGGCAAGGATACAGGCAGATTATTTACTGAAAATCACAAAACGTGGATTGTGACTTGACTATGTATTACAGAAAGTAATTTACTAAGTGTATGAGCAAATCCACGTTTACGTCAGGAACCTGCGAAACTAGTTTTTCTCCTGAAAATATGTCACTTCTTTACAGAAGTACGTAAATGTCTCCAATCCACGTATAAAGTACTATGTGTTATACAACAGTATCTTCGTATATGATAGTACGTATACAACAAAGAAAAAGTATAATCGATTTTATCAAAAAAGTCTAAATTTATAGCCGTGAGAATTTTGTCCCAGTCCACATGCTCTAAAACGATCGTATCAATACGAGTGTATTTATTTAGTCTCCTGGATAGCGTGTCTCATTAAACATATGTTCAGTCATGAAATGGGTTCAGTGGTATTTCGAAGTCAGTTGAGTTTCTCTTGTGCTCTGTTTTTTTTTGTTGTTGTGGTTTTTCTCTTTGTAATGCAAAAATACATACCGGAAACTTGTAAGTGTGCGCTTTAATAATAAGGACAAAACGAACAATGAATATAATAAGATATGCAAGTGTGTTTTTCTGTTTGTTTATTTTTCAAAAACTTAGAACCGATGCGAAACTTTGCGTCACACTGACAACTGAAGAGGAGAACATTACCTTTGAAGAACACGGCAAAGTTTCCCTCAAGATTGTAAAATTCGGAATACCACATTTGGGCTCCAATATACAATCCACGGGAGATTGTTCGGACACTTGACTGGTCACGCTCTGGTGCAGAAGCGGAAGTAATGCACATCCTTGCTTCCCACACAGGCAATTTGGAAGGGTGCGTCAACGTGGAATTTCGAGACGAGCTATCAAGTAAAATTCCTCCAGGAGCCATAAATGACCTTATTATTGGTAAAATTGATATATATGGAGCGTCAATGGTAGTCCAAAGAGAACATCCAAAGGACGTAGAGTTCTTGCATCCGCATATGCAGCACGATCTTTGCCTTTTAGTTCGAGAAGATAAAACAAGTATTTTTACATTCTCACATACGGCTTTCAATATGTTCATTGCTGGTATTGTCTGTCTCATTCCATTCGGTCTCATTTTACAACGTGTGTATAGGACCAAAATAAGTGTAATTGTGTTTAATTTATTAACAACGTTTATCACTGGCTGCTTTGACCCCCGAAATCGAGGATTTTTAGTATTCGTCAGTTTCTTTAATTTCCTGATTATGAACATCTTGGGCAGTTCCTTCGTGTGCTATTTGGTTACGCCGGATACACAAGATGGTTTTCGGACAATCAAGGAAGTGACTGATAATGTTAATGGCATTTATACACTTGCGCACACATTCCAGAGAGTTAACGTAATTATGGAGGAGGATGATCCTTTAGTGTTTGCTCTGAAGAGAAAAATTAAATTAATCTGGGGATATGCTGAATTACCACGGCCTGACGATAAGTTTGCCATTCTTGAAGGAGATATGTTACTGCGTTTGTTCCAGCGTTACCCGCCTTACTCGCCCAACGGTTATCCTATTTTACGCAGAGTCGAACAATGCGTTATTTCCCCGTCCTACATGGCGTTTATTGTGCGTAAAAACTGGGCATTGAAAGAGCGATTCGATACTCTCATACTGAAGATACTTCAAAGTGGTATAGGGAAGAAAATAATCTACCAATCTGAACAGACGTTTGTGTCATCATTCGGTTTGCATCAACTCAATGAAAGAAACCCCCAGCGTGAAATGTCACCGGTGTCGTTGAGCCAAATGCAGTTGGCGCTCGTTTGGTGGAGTGTTGGAATGGGGACGGCTTTCGCGGTTTTTCTCTTGGAATATTTTCAGTGTACATTCTGTGTGAGATTCTCGATGCAATTGCATCAACGGATTGCGTCATTTTTACAAAGAGCAAACTTCTGAAATTACAAGGAGAAAGAAATTGTACATAAAATGTCTTGTGAATTCTATGCCACAACAGTTTGAATAGTTTTTTTTCTGCACAAATAATATCTGTAAAAGGGAGTATCAAATATTTCTTCGTTTTTGGAGATCGTCTGCATTCTTGCTGACAAACGACACGGCACGCAGCTGGATGTCTAAGAAAGCAGAACATAAAAAGAGAGTAGCTTCAAGAGTTTTGGGCGAAATACCTAACACTGAAACTTCCAAGAGAAATAAAATTCAAATAACTTCCAACATATCTGATGTCCAACATGTCTAATGTTGCCTCTGAGCATTGCAAAAATGTTACTGTTAACGTTCTTAATCGGACGAAGGAAGTTTTGGGTTTTACCGCCGAAGAAAGTGACGCTATCAAACATTTTGGCAACACTCTTGGGCGAGAAGGAAGACGATAGTCGCGTTTTGGTGGTTAGAGAAAATAGCAACAGCAGCTCCAAAATTTCAACGAAGGATATGAAAAACTCAAACACTTCGAAGACTCATCGGGGTATCCTGAATTACGGTGTTTTAATTGCGGTGCCTACGGTTACAAGTCGAGCGAATGCAAGCATAATGACAACGGAAGCAATGCTTTAATTGCCATGAGTTTGGACATATCTTAGATGAATGTACAGAAGAAGAAAAAAAGAAACGGAAAGCTAGCCATAACCGAAAGCAATGGTACGAAGTGTAATAATTTAAAAAAATATTCAGCTGTGTAACAAAGAAGTTAAAGCATTTATTTGACTTCGGCAGTCAAGTTGTTGCAAAGATAAATTTACGACTCCATGAAAGCACCAGTGCTACAAAGAACTATGTACAAATATGGTATTTCACAACTTCTGTTGAAATCGGAGGTATCGCATTTCAGACAGATGTGTACGTTGTTTTGCGAGACACTATGACACGGAACATGGTGGTTGGAAACGATCTTCTGAGCCAAGCTGAGGTTTTGATAAATAGAAACGGAGTTAAAATCGCAAAAACAAAATCCGAGGTTCATCTCATGCGTATAGAAGAATCAGCCTGCGAATAAGCTAAAAATGACAGTTCGCTAAACACGTTTACGTCACATGTAATTCACAGAAGAAACCCTCCGCGACGGCAGGTGTCCAGATACGCTCCTTCGTAGTGTTTACGGCTCCCATGAAGACATCACTATACAGAAATCTATGAGTTTAGCTGAGGTATATGCACGTACGCGAGTCCGGGAAATATTGAAATTTAATTACGAAACGCTCTTGATCACATCTCGCACCTTACAGCATAGGTGCCGGAAACACTTGCACCGCCACCAGTACGCATCTCACATTCAAGACTCGGTTTTAAAACAAACATAATTATTTTTACATGAAAACTAAATTCAATGTAATGTTTACAAAAAAGATAATTTTACAGAAGAGCATTCCTAATTTCAGTTATTTCTTGTGGCGCACCATATTTTCGTCGGACGAGGACATCACAAAAGGAAGCGTCGACGCCATTTACAAGTTAGCCAACTGTAAACGAACAAATGGAGGGAGAAGAGTAATAGGTTCAAGGACACAACGACAAATACTACAGAAACAATACAGAACAATTCGCGATATTTCGAGAAACACTGCTGTTGTGAACTTCAAGGATTTTCTTGAGGAAGTTGCTTACAGATTTCACAGCTTCTACCAATGCACTACATCTGGCTGAATATTCTGACTTCAGAATCACAAGCAAGGCACTTTTCAATTGTTCCCTGCGTGTTGTAGATATTGAAAAGAACACTTATAGAGCTTCAACAATTTCGAAAAAGGTGACCATTAATACTTCTTCCTTTGCTGCGTGCACACCTACGGGAATAATTATCACAATTGATGAACATGGCTAGTTTGTATAAAAAGTTTATTATATTTAATATTTAGTGTCAAGTTTAATTTTATATTTGAAAAATAATTCATTCGACTTTTTTTTTATGTCGAAAGCTAAATAGCGCCCAAAATGGGTGGCGCTCATGGCACTTGCCATGTCCTCATACGGTAGATAAGCATCTGCTCCTGATCAAATAAAATAATAAATTTTATAATTATACACAAGATCAACATTACAATGTTATGCAAAACAGGGTGAGAGGTTATAAGTATGGGTAGCCATTGAGAAATGTTTCATCAAACGTAGACCACATTGCGCTTATGAGAATAGAAAATTTAAAATTGCCAAATAGTGTGTTGCGGGTATTTGATGGTGTGTGTTCTGATTACACAATATATTTTCTAATAAATCGTGACTATCGTGTTAGGCAAATATGAAACAATCATTGTTGAGAGTCAACCATTTTTTTACTTTCCTAACAGTTATATCATGCATCAAATAATATTAGTTCCAAATATAGTTTTCCCCAATTGCTGGGTAATGTTTCTAGGTTACGTCATTTGCAAACATTTGTGAAATATATTTGTTTAAATAATGGTTCTTCTTATATTCCTATTTTACAAAACAATTTCCAGAAAATGACTATTCACCACAAAATATTTGTGCATGATAATCATGATGCTGATGAATGTGAAGGAGTTGAGAGTTAATAAAGACTTTTTATAATTGCACATGATACCTGCCATAATGTTCTAGTTGAAATGTATTGTACATTTGTTTGGAATGGTATTCCGAAAATGGAAACTAATTACATATTTGCTACAGTGCTCTTAGTCCAACGTGCCATGAATTCTACTTTTCAGAGGATCGGAAGAGAAAAATTACAAATCACATTCTCCTGAAAAAGGAAAGAAATAGAAATATCAGGGAAGAGTGCAAGGTTATACCCATTACGGAATGGGTAGCAGACTGAAGAAAGGAATGGAACGATCATATTGAGAGAATGGGGATGAAAGGCCGAGGGAAAGAAAAGAAGTAGGCAGACCAAGAAGAAGATGGAAAGACTCGTTATAATTCTTGGAAAGAAACAAGTCCCTGACGTTTTGAGAAGAAGAAAAGAAGAAGAAGACAAAATGCAGCTGAAAGGAAGTCGGGAAACTCAATATTTAAACGTTGCAATCCAGTTGTATTAATATCTTTTATCTCTAAATATTAGAAGGTATTGGCTGTAATCGCTGTTTCTGCTCCGTGACGTTACAGTGGTTCTCACAATTGAACGTACACCTTTACTATACACCTTTAGTGTTACCATGAAGTCTTGTCATACGAATATTTCACGATATAAAGTATATACTTTTGATATTTGAAGTTTTCTGAATGGTACAATGCAATTTGAACAGATAAAATTGCTTTATTAGATGTAAAATTAAATATTTTGCGTAGTACCTACTAATAAGTGTCGCACAAAAAAGAACGTACACCATCAGAAGGGCTGTTTGAAACGTACCCTTCGAAATGTTTTCCTGGGCTCAAAGTAGTAACGAACGAATTAGTCGAAAGTCAGATTTGCGGAGAGCCACATCGTAGTGACAATGGCCCCGAGAAGAGAAACGACGGTGGAAGAACGACAACTTGTTGTGAATTTAGCCATGAGGGGAAGATCACTACGTTGTATTGCAACGACCGTGGGAAGACCTCATTCAACTATTCAAGGTATTGTAGACAAATTCAAGTACGATGGCATTTTAATTAATAAAAAGGGTAGAGGGCGAAAACCGATACTCAACGCACGTGATAAAAGCAATATCGTCAATCACATCAGAAGGAATCCTCGCGAAAGTGTTGTTAAAATGACTCCGTGGGTGGTTTCAAAAACAGGGAGAACTGTATCTACGGAAACTGTCCGAAGGACACTTACGAGACGCAGATTACAACGAGAGAGTAGCCAAGAAGAAGCCTTGGATTAGTAAGCCCAATCAAGCGCAACAGACTGCAGTTTGCGAAATATTACAGAAACCAGCCCTCCGAGTTCTGGGAAACTGTGATTTTCAGCGATGAAAGTAAATTCAAGATATTTGGTACAGACTGGACTTAACGCAGCCTTAGAAGAAAAAAAATTGCGTGCTACTGTAAAGCACGGCGGGGGCTCCGTAATCGTATGGGGCTGTTTGTCTGCATCAGGAGTAGGGAATCTCGATTTTATTGATTCTACAGTTGACAAATTTGAATATTTTTCAGTTTTAAAAAGTAATGTCAAACAAAGTGCAGCGAATCTTGGACTGGAACCGAGATGTTATTTTCAGCAGGACAACGCGCCCATCCACACAGCACAAATTGTGAAGTTATGGTTGCTATGTAATGTTTCAAAGCGCCTTGAAACGCCGCCACAATCACCCGATCTCAACCCCATTGAGAAATTTTGGTGGGAATTAGAAAAACTTGTGCAGAAGCATAAAGTTTCAAATAAATAAGAGCTCAAGAGGGTTCTCACTGAAGAATGGCAGAAAATCGCTCCTGAATTTACAAGGAAGCTAGTAAGATCAATGCCAGCAAGACTGGAGGCTGTTATTCGTGCTAGAGGTTGTTCCACAAAATATTGACTGATTATTTTTCGTTTTTCTTGAGGACAATTTTCCGATGTACATTTATTTTTGTGGTGAATTGTATATGCTTTAGAAGTTTTATTTATTATTAATTATCTATTCCCTTATTTCAAAATATGTTTGTAATGTACAAATGAAGAATGTTTTCATTAATACCTATATTTTTTTGTGCCTGAAAATTCAGCAATAAAGTTTTTCTACGCCAGTTTGTGTTTTCTTACATAGTGTACGGTCAATTTTGAGAGCCTCTGTACATGTTAGCAAACTTATGTTAGCTTCAAAATTCTCCGCCCAGGGCGCCTCCATGTATTCTACGCTCGAAAATATATACGTATAACGTAACCTCCTGATTTTTACATTAGAGATGGCCTTGCATAAGTAAACAGAGAATGGAGGTTGATGCACATGGTAATTTGAACTCATTGAAAATGCGTAAAAAATATCAGATTAACTTATATAACGAGTAGTAATGAACCGACAACTTAAATTCACAAATTTAATTTGAGAAATAGTTCTATTAAATTTCACTCATGCTCAGTGGCGGTAATGGTAGGAAGGTTCAACGAGCACTGCCTTCCCAAATATTACACTTCCATCTTTCCTTTCGTTCTGTATAGTGCTTAATTTTAAAGTAGTTGTTCGTCATGTAATCCTCCGTCTTTTCCTTTCATTGGTTAAGGGCGTTCGAGAACTGTTCTATTACAGAGTAGCTTAATATGGCGTTGCCTTAAGCGCAATGCTATGCAGTTGTAAAAATTGCTACATGGGACTTGCAAATGGCGGCCGTCTGCGAACACACACAGGGAGCGGTGACACTTGCGGAATATTTCCTTGCAAGATGTCCAGAGCTACCTACTGTAGGGTTTTGGTACTCTGTCTCCAAATACGTTTCCTCCGTCACACCTACAGGTGCAGTAGTGCATAAGACCTGCTTCATGACAAGGTGATAGTCTTCAAATCTGTGTAAATTTATTTCCATTCTTTCTTAACTATAAATATGTATTTTATGTTTCTGTTTAAAATATAATATTTAATGTCTTGTATTGTATGATAGAAATGTAAAAAAATGTCAAAATATCTGGTTTCTCGAATATATTTATCCATAGTCTCCAGTTCTTTCCACGGCTCCACCACTTCCTATGCAATAATTTTGTGCCCCCCCCCCCTCAAAATAGTCTCTAGAGCCGCCACTGATCGTGCAATGAAAATTCCCAGATATATTCATAGATGATTTTCAAAGTACTCATGGAATTACCTAAGAAAATCCTGCTTACGGTTTAGGCGCTAGTGCTGTTCATAGACAGAAAGTGAGATGTTTTGGTATCAAGCACCCACAAAACATAGTTTATGACATCACAACGTGTTAGAGGAAGTAACAGGGAGAAGTTGTCCTGGCACAACAACCTCTGATGGAGCCAAGACATCCCTACACCGTATTCAGGTCTTCTCAACATGAGAAGTGAGCTTTCTCATCGTCACACAACAGCTACTGAGGTACAACAGCTACCGTCCTCAACGTGTAGTCAAAAACGGGATCACATATCTGACACAATCTCCTTCCATCGTTCACAGTACACCGGAGCTCTCAGCATCACAAAAACCAAAATATTAATTTCTTTTTCTACAAAACAATTCTTGAATGATTCACGATCTTTTTCACCTCAAAACACCACTTGTTTATCAGCTTTGTCACACCCTGTGTGTCGTAATTACGACAAAACATTTAACATGCTAAACATTTTGACTATTGTTATTTATTATTAACATTATTTTAAATTAAAAATTTTTCAATTATTAATTTGGAATTAAACCTTAAGCTTCCCGTAAGAGTAGTCGACAAGTTTATTCAGCAGTATTCAATGTCAATTTCTGATGTAATTTTAGTTATCAGTAGTGACAATTTTGACGCTTTAACAATAAGCGCCACAAATACATATAATACCAATAATGCAGTATTACAGAAAAACTAGTTTACGGAAGCTAAAATTGTATTATTTTCACGAGTGTTAATGATGGGGCCAAATTTAAACAAAATAATCTTATGTGATAAACTCAAAATCACGGTAAGGAAAACACCAGTTCCGATAAATTCGATGAATTTGCAACGCAGTATCTCATGTCACCAGGCTTCCCGCCTGAATGTAAGACCCTATATCACTCGAACGACCTCGTATTTTCAACGAAGACAGTAGGCATTACCCCTGTCTGAGGCCCTGGCTACGAGATTATGGAGTCGCCTCGTTCTCGTGAATGCATTCTCGTTGCACGAGATTCTCGTGGGCCACACTCGTTCCATAGAGGAGAGGTACAACTGTATATCTGTGCTCTATGACTCGTTCAGCCTTCATCGCTTACGAAAACGAATATGCGACATATGGCCGCTTCAATTTCTCACGTTACGAAAGAAGAGTCGAATGGGGACTGGTAGCCAGTAAAACTTTGACCCTTCTCACTGTGTGGGAGAAGAGTACAGGGACATGCACTGGCGACTGAGAGAACATCGACCCTTCTCACCTTGCGGTGAAAAGTAAAGTGTTATGGACTGGCGACCGACATACCTTCGACATTTCTCACCTCGCGGGAGAAGAGTGAGAGGATGTGGACTAACGCTCAGCAGAACATCGACTCGTTATTTCCTTGTGGGAGAAGAGTGTGACGTCATGGATACTCACAGCGACCACAGACACAGAGCTTTCGTATAACAATATATTTGTTAACATATTTCTTACCTGTATTAGATTAGATAGATTTAATTAATATGGTTCGTCTTGCTATAATGCTTGCGGTGGTAACATATGATATATCAATTAGAATTCGATTAAAAACAAGTTCTTAACATGTTACAATAAGGTCTTTTACTATCAGAATGTAGGGTCGTACTCATTACTCGTTCCAATTGTCATTTCTAGCTACTCTAAATGACGCTTCTATGTTTACATCACACTTCACTACTACTATACACTGCACATCACGTTCACTGTCAATAGGGTCTCTTGACGATAAAATTATGACAATAATATATAATTATATGATATAATAAGATATATATAAATAATAATATATAATTAATATAGTTAGGTATATTATTTAATATATATCTATAGCAATAATATTATTAGTGATCAGTAATCTATAATATATTATATATATCATAAGTTAGTTTTTTATGTGTAGTAGCTTTAATAATTAGTTAGTATAATTAAATCATATTAACTACTTAATAATAGTATAATCATAATACAATGAAGATAAATTCTCTAGTCGTATTATTCAGATGATATTCTAGATGTAAATGAAGGTATTATTTTTTAATTTTGGCTACATTATGAAGAGCCTCTTAGTGCTTCTCGCAAGGTAGTTTATTCCAACCTAGCTATAGTGCGGATTCAAAAGGAGAGTGCCTCCTCATCAGTCCTTTTTGCTTTCTATACATCTGTATTTTCAAAGATATGTGCTCTCTCTTCTGTCTTTTATAATCTTGTTTTCTGTATATCTTCTTAAACGATAATGTGCTGCATCCCTGTGTCCCCTCTGTATGTCTTATAGCATGCTATAACGCGGCTCTCTCGTTCCTTCTTTATACTGATTATGTCGTACTTCTCATATTCTGTCTGTTCGTTTCTACCCTCTCACTCTCAGACGCTACTCGCGATTTTACAAACTTTGAGGCCCGTTTTTGAATTTTATCTATCGAATGTCTAGTCATTTATGATCCACTTTGCTCTGGTACTATTCTGACTGTTTGAGTAGCGCCCCGTAAGAAATTATTTTAACCCGCCACAGGATTATTCGATGCATCATATTCCGTGTTCCGCAATTTGGAACAAAAAAGGCCCATGTGGAACAAGATCCAATACCTAGAGACCAACAAAATCTAATTTTATTGCGTCCAGTCTACTCCTTTTCGTCTCATGTAATTGCACATGTCCTGACCACTAAGAGCAATGCTCTGGCTGTCGCACAAATACCGCCAGGACGCACAAACCGTTGTTGATTTTGAAATAGCAATCAGTTTTATTCAAACTCGTCTAATATACTCAGCTATTATGTGTTTCACTGTTGCAATACATTGCATGTCCAAACTTATAAGGCCTGTATGATCAACAATCCTTCTGTCTCCTCCTTGTGAATCGGCACTACGACGCCTCTTTCCATTTGTGATGGAATCTCTCTCGCATATCACTTTAACAGTAACCGCTACGCCGTAGCATCGTAGGATTTATGTGGTTTCACCTCCTCAGTTTTTTTTATGTATTTTCATCGTGGTCCATATTCCTTTATAGGACTGTGTTTTCTTTTTCTGATTTTCTACTGTTTTATTTCTTCCTAATTTTTTGCTCAATTCTTTTTCTTAATTAATTCCTCTGCGATTCGAATCGGTTTATACGGTTGTGTTTTTTACTTTTAACTAAGGTTTTGACTCTTCGGTCTTGATAAAACAGATGAATAATGTCTGTTTTAATAACAGCCGCCTTTTCATTGCGTCTTTAACGTAACTATCTGTCTCCGAGATAGCTGGAATACTTTCTTGTTCCTTTCGTATGTCTCACATACTTGAAAGAACTTTGCCATACACAGGTAAATCGGTCGCTTGAATGTATTTTTGCGCTAATTTTTATTGTGTAAATTAGTAACTTTAATGCTAATAGGTCTTTGGATAATTGTTTGAAAATTATTTTTTCTTGGATTCCTTAATTTATATTTTGTCTACGTATAGATTCGTTTCCTAACCTGATTTTCAGTCGGCCTTAACTTCTTTGTATAAACGTACACAGATCGAATTGGCACCGGTAGTTTTCCTTGAGTAAGACACGAATTTGCTCTAACATATCAGATATATATGTTCTTTTAAGTTTTGATCTCCAGATCTTTGTTTCTACTGTATATCCGCAGATCCTTTCCAGTATTTATTGCATGTTTGTATGACGTTTTGTCGAGTGAAAGACTAATAATTTTCTCTTTTTTTACAAGATTATTTCGTTTTCTTGCACATTTTTTATGGAGGTAAACTCCTTGTGATTCGCTTATATTCCAGGATTCTAAATCGTGCAAGGCAGAAGAAAATATGGTCACTGGGACGTAAAAAACAATTAAGGAAAAATGCGTCACAGAATAATATGCATTTAATTACAGCGAGTTAGATTTTTTTTTGGTCACATGTTTTATATAAATGCCAAATTTTCCTCCAGATGACAGTATATACGTTGTTTCGTGTTAATGAGGTCGGTTGGAGATCTCGTGCGACCTTTTCATGCTCCCTACATCTCCATCTCCCTAGCTAACATGCGATAAATTTTGAGTCTCCTTCCAATAAGACATATTATATTCACATTTTCCATGATAAGTAACGGAGTTCTTTCTATAAGTCTTTTTGACGGTTCGTGTCCGTTTGCTCTGTGATCTATCCATTGCTTATTTTATTGTCCACGTTTTTTTTGAATTCCTAGCTATCGAAATGTCAACACCTAAATGATTTAAAAATATGTCTCGGTTTACCTACCCATGCCTCTACTGCTTCGAGGTTTTTGTCCTTTTTTATACTTAAATTAAAAGATATACTCTCCACAATGGCGTGATCAAACTCTTCGCGCTCCTGAATAATGTGTATCTCACTTAAATATATTTGCAGTACAATAGCTAATACTACATTGTTCCTTTATTGTGACAGAAAACGTAGAAACAATGACAAATTTTGATGCCCCCACCACACCTTCCTTAAAAAAGAATCCTGATTTATTTGTTTTTGTGTTCGTCTGTACAGTACTCCTTTGGTAACAAACAATTATGCGCCCAGCGTAAACGAAATAGTTTCTGTAGGAATCCAAGCACGGTGATGAATTTGCCCTATATATTGAGGTTAAAACATTTATTGATCAATGAAGTACTATATGGAATGGGTATCTATAATTACCAATTTGTGCTATTATTCATTCACGTTGTATTCATGCTTTTTTATTATGACACGCATCTTGCAGATTAGCTATTATTAGTAACTATGAAAGGCAGTGTACAGAGAGCAATTTCCTGAGTCTCCACAAAATAACACCACAAAAATTTACATTAGTAAACTATACGATAAGAAAAAAAAGTGAGCCTTGTTGCTAGGTGGAAAGCTTATAAAGACAAGGATGTATATGTTATTGCAATCTTGACAATACAAGATATGCAAAAGAAAATAGCAAAGATTGTTATATATTAATTAAAATATTAAAATATAGAAATAATAGAGAAATTATTTTTGGATATATTATTAAAACACAGTTACCATATATTATGAAGGAAAGCATTTTACTTTAATTCATTCCAATTAATCATCACAATAGTTATCTTCTAATGTTCTTATCAGGCCTACGGAAACATTAAAATCTCAATCTAAGGCTGTGGGGACATTATTAATTCTATATTTTTGTACTTTTTATTGTTCACCAATATTTTAAACATACCACTTTAAGTTATTGACGTTAAGATATCTGGAAAAGGGTGACATTAAGTTGTTCTTTTATATTCCAATTCTTTTAAGTGTAGATGCAATGCCATTAATTTTGAACCGAACGCAAAATGAGAAGAGTACGGATTGTACTGCTGTAGTGTGCCATTCCTCTTTTCATATGACCGCAACAATATAGAAATCTGAAGTTGTGCCACATCCCTTCACTATTTTCCATCCGGAGGTGTTAGAGTTTAATTCGTACGTTTCTTGCTGTACCATCGTATATCACATTAACACATGTTGCGTGATGATATAGAAGTTAATATTAGTGGATATACTTCCATGCGATTTCTCTAGCTTTCCGTCGGCGATGAGATAGTTGAAACTATCCTGCGGCCGTATCCACATTTTCACTCTTCAGCAAGGAATGAAAGATTCGAATATTTGTCATGTACACAATTAGAAGCAAAAGCAGTAAAGAAGATGAAGTGTGATGATCGGACACTGTCCATTTTCCCTCATTGCTTTCCGGACGTTCGAGAAGAGTCTAAGTTATCACTAATTCCAAATGTGTCACATTCTTCACGTCTCTTCGCGAGGCGGATAGTATTGGAAGTTACTTGATGTCTCGACACAGTTCAAATTTTCACAACTCGTTCCAGAAAGGATGGACAGAACTCGAAATTTTAAACAAGATTCGGTCTGCTGTCCGCATACGTTCACACACCCACCCGCCTCCACGCCCTCAACCACCCTTACTACGTAACTGTATTAGCCAGCGTGCTTACATGCATCTTATTTGGGACCTTTTGTTGTCAGGAATACTCAGCATACTAAAAGAAGGGTTTTTTCCGTAAAGGGAAGACGCGGAAACGGGAAGACACAAGTCTGTTGGGATCATCCGGCCTTTTCACTGTATATAACAAAGCGAGGGGGATGGCGTGACGTAGTAGGTCACGTGGGCCTCGCCTATATAACAGTGTGTACAGAGCAGTGGGGGGGTTTGGAGAAGTGGGGAACCTCGTGCGTGTGCACAAAACGTGGCGCACACGGTGCATATGCGAGCCCGGCTCGCGAGGCTCGAGCACTAGTTGACGAACACTGCGGACTTTAGGTCCTTGGAGTGACTGCGGTCCCGGGGGAGCGATGCTGTGTGCGTGCTCCGCGGTGAAGAGTGGTTGAGTCCACGATTCAGCCACCGATTCTCATCGGATAATATCGCTCATCTGCGATCGAGGCAACCAGCCGTTGGTGGCGCCAGAACGGACTTAGTGTCCAACGTGACATCGTCACGGAAGCTAGCTTTGTGCGCTTCAAAAGTAGGAGTGGCGAATGCCAATCAAAACCATCTTCATCGGTTGGATCGCTCTCGCGATCAGGGATAGTAGGTTTTTCGAGCTAGGGTGTAAGTAGATTATTAAGTTATATATTTGTTTTTTCTTTGTTAAAAATAATCTTTTACGAAAGCTCTGTGTCTGTGTGCTTGTAGGATACATGACGTCGCCATCTCTCTCCCACAAGGAAAAATAACAGAGTGTGTTCTGCTGAGCGTTAGTCCATCATCCTCTCACTCTTTCTCGCCGCGAGGTGAGAAATGTCGGTATTCGGTTACGTCCAGGTCCCTAAACACTTACTTTTCACCGCAAGTGATAAGAAGTTCGATGTTCTTCTCTCGCCAGTGCCTGTCCCTGTTGATCTGTTCTCCCACACAGTGAGAAGGGGTCAAGATTTTACTGTCGCACAGTCCCCATTCGACTTCTTTCGTACCGTGAGAAATTGAAGCGGCCATATGTCGCATATTCGTTTCGTAAGCGATGATGGCTGACGAGTCATAGAGCACAGATATACAGTTGTACTTCTCTCTATATATGGAAGATGTGTGGCCCACGAAATCTCGTGCAACGAGAATGCATTCGCGAGATAGTAGGCTGACTTCCATATATCTCGTGCTCATGGTGTCTACAGACAGGGGTAATCCTATGTCTTGTTGATAATGACGAGTTCGTCGATGATATAGGTCTTACATTCGCGGGAATGTCCTGTGACTATGAGATACTGCTTGTTTCAATTCATTCAAATTTATCGGGAGACTGGTGTTTTTTTCCTCTGACCCGT
Source organism: Gryllus bimaculatus (assembly GCA_017312745.1). Classification (NCBI taxonomy): domain Eukaryota; kingdom Metazoa; phylum Arthropoda; class Insecta; order Orthoptera; family Gryllidae; genus Gryllus; species Gryllus bimaculatus. The sequence goes on from BOPP01000019.1 coordinate 9,507,550, forward strand.
GATTTTGAGTTTATTCACGTATATAAGATATCTTTTATGTTTAAATTTATGGTTTACCCATCATAACACAAGCTGATGAATAATAACTAATTTATGCTTCCGTGAATGACTTAAGTTTTGCTGTAAACTGCATATGGTATTTATGTATTTGGCGCTATTGTTTAAAGTCGTCAAAACTTGTCACTTACTGAATACTAAAATATCACAGTGCAGAATAATTGACGATATAGGAACGTGTCTGTATAAACTTGTCGAGTACTAACTCTATACGGAAGCTTAAGTTATCCTCCAAATGAATATGAAAAATTTTTAATTTAAATAATGTTTAATTTAAATAAACAATGTCAAAATGTTTAGCATGTTAAAATGTTTTGTCGTGAATTAGACACAAGTGGTGTGACCAAAAGCGATAACAAAGTGGTAGTTTGAGGTGAAAGAAGATCGTGAATACAATTCAGAGAAATTTTTAGTAGAAAAGAAATATATATTTTGGTTTTGTTGAGCTGAGTACTCCTGATTTTATTTGAACGTGTAGAAGGAGATTGTGTCAGATATGTGATCCGTCTTTTGTAGTACACGTTGAGTGACCGGTAGCTTTGGTACCCTCTCTATAGCTGTTGTTTTGACTATGAAAAGACTCACTTCTCATGTTGAGGAATGACTCTTGATCACGGTTTGTATGATGTCTTCGGCTCACATGTCAGAGTTGTTGTGCCAGGACAACTTCTCCCTGTTACTTCCTCTAAACAGTTAGTGATGTCTAAACTATAGTTAATTGTGGAGTGCTTAGATACCAAAACATTCACTTTCTGTCTATGACAGCACTAGCGCCTAAACACGTAAAGCGGATTTCTTAGGTATTCATGAGTACTTGAAATCATGCTATAATATTCTGGAATTTCATTGCTGACGATTCAGTGGCGGCTCTAGAGAATTTTGATGGGGCGGGGCACAAATTATTGCATGAATGGTGGAGAGCCGTGAAGAAGAGAACTGATGAAGAATATGATAAATATATTCGAGAAACCAGAGTATTTTGACATTGTTTATACATTTCTAATCATCCATACAGACAATTAAATAATTAATGTTAAACAGAAACATTAATATACACCTATTTATAAGTAAGAAAGAATGGAAATAAATTTACACATTTAGAAGACGTATCACCTTTCATGGAAAAGCGTCTTATGCAACTACTCACCTGTAGGTGTAACGGAGAAACGTATTTGAGGACAAGAGACCAAAATCCCTACAGTGGTGTCTGGACATTTGAATGTAATAATTCCGATAAGTGTCCACCGCTCCCTGTGTGTTGTTAGCAGACGGCCGCCCATTTGCAATCCCATTGTACGCAATTGTTTACAAAGACTGGCATAGATTTACGCCTAAGCACGCCATATGTAGCTACTCTGTATAGAAACCCAGGTTCTTTTCCGACGACGCCTTAACAATGAAAGAAAAACGAGGATACATGCGAACAACTCTTTAAAATTAACACTTTACAGAACGAAAGGAAAGATGGAAGTGTAATTAATTTGGAAGCAGTGCTCGTTGAACCTTCCTACCATTACCGCCACTGAGCCATGATCGAAATATAATAGAGACTATTCTCAAATTAAAGTTTAGTGAATTTAAGTGTCGTTATTACTACTACGTTATATAAGGTTAACATTTTACGCATTTTCAATGGTTCAAATTACATGGCGCATCAACCTCCATTCTTGTTTATCTATGCAAGCCAATACCTCTAAGTGTAAAAATCAGGACGGTTACGTTATACGTTATATATTATTCGAGCGTAGAATACATTGGAGGCCCTGGGGAGAATTTTGAAGCATAAATAAGTTTATACACTTACTAAGAGCTCACTCCAAATTACGTACACTATATGAAGAAAACAAACACAAACTAGCGTAGGAAAAATTTATTGCTGAATTTTCGAGCACAACGAAAAATATAGTATAATGAAAACATTCTATTTGTACATATACAAAACAATTTAAATAAGGAATATAACAATAAAAATAAACTTTCAAGCCATACAATTCAACACTAAAAATAAATGTACATCGGAAAATATGATCCTCAAGAAAATACGAAAAATAAAGTCATCAAATATTTGTGAACAATCCTTAGCACGGAATAACAGCCTCCAGTCTTGCCTGGCATTGAGTCTGACTAGCTTCCTGTAAAGTATCATGGAGCGATATTTACTGCGATTCTCAGTGCAAATGAGCCTCATATATAAAAAGCCCATTTTATTTTGAAACATTTATGCTTCTTGCACAAGTTTTTCTAAATTCCACACAAATTTTCAATGGGTTGAGATCGGTGATTGTGCGCACAGTTTCAAGCGCGCTTTGAAAACAATTACATAGCAGACACATAACTTCACAATTCTGTGCTTGTGCGATGGCGCTGTTATCCGCGGAAAAAACTCGGTTCCCAGTCCCAAGATTCGCTGCAACTTTGTTGACATTACTTTTTTAAACTGAGAAAAATATTCAAAATTATGTCAACTGTAAGAATCAATAAAATCGATGGATTCCCTACTCGGCTGATCAAGACAAGAACAGCCCATACGATTACGGAGCCCACGCCGTGCTTACAGGTAGCACCCAATTTTTTTTCTTCTAAGGCTAGCCTAAGTAAGTCACCAAATCATCTTGAATTTACTTTTCACGCTTGAAAAACAGTTGTCCCATGAATCTCGGAGGCTGTGTTCTGTAATATTTGGCAAATGCAGTCTTTGCGCTTGATTGGGCTTACATAATCCAAGGCTTACTTCTTGCTACTCTCTCGTGTGTATCTGTAATTTCAGTTCTTCTGTCTCAAGTGGCACCTTCAGGACAGTTACTCGTATTGATACATTGTTTCCTGTTTTATTGTGTGATAAACCACACACGGAGTACATTTTACAATCAATATATAGCGAGGTTAACTCTTCTGAATGATTGCCGATATGCTTTATATGTATCGATTGATGTATCGTTTCGCCAATCTACACTCTATTTATAAATTAAAATTCATCGTACTTGTAGATTTTCTCTTACAAAATAATCACATTATGTAATAGTTAGAAATGAGGTTCTATACCAGGTCGTTTCGCATACATACTGTCTGTGATTCTATCCACTCAAAGATAAATACAGCAACAATGTACGTTCTATCCACCGTAGTTACTACTTCTCCCGGGGCATTGTCCAATTAGATGTGGCTCTCTCGCCGTGTCAAATCTGTAAACCTTCGCCTAATTTTCGTGTTCGTTTTACGTGACTTTTTGTTTTTAAATATCCGTTTTTATTTTTTTTTTTTTTTTTATTTTGTTCTATAAATATTCGAAAAAAAAGAAGATAAAAAGTTTTTTATATATTAATCTATATTAATAAATATAATAATTTTATTTAAACGGAGTAGATAATTTACTATGTTATAAAAAACAATATTTCAAGAATATTTTATTCGTAAATTGTCTATATGTATATAAATATCCTTTTTTCTGCATATTATTTTTTTGTTTTTTTTTTTTATTAATTTTATTAATTTTTAATTTTTATAATTATAATAAAGTTTTTTTCAGAAAAAATAAATCCTGATTTTATTATAAATTAATAAATTGTCGGACGAGGTACAGTCCAAGCCATATATTCCGAAATAATTAATATTATATATATTTAAAAATTTTTTTTTATTAATACGAAACGAAGGTATATTCATGTTCGTAATTTTTTTATTTTAATTAAGATTATATAAATTTATACAGTATTTTTTTCGAAATATACGTTTCTCTTGTTATTAAATATTTTTAATTTTTAATATTTACCTGAATTTTTTATATTAATATAATATTATTTTTTATAATTAAAATTAAAATAATATATATTTCAGTTTTAATAAACATTTTATTTGTATATTATTTATACATGATCTATATTTATTTTTAATTTTGTTTTATTTTTTTTTTTAAGTTCTTGGGTTTTTTTGTAAAAAGAATTCTAACGAAGTTAAATATTATATTATTTTTGTTTGAGAAAAATAAATAATTTTATTTATTTCTAAAAAACTAATAATATATATATAATTAAAATTTTAAATTATTATTAAATTAATTATTATATAATAAAATTATATTATAAAAAATATATCAAGTCCGTGTAATTATTTTTGTAATTTATTTTTTTTTCTTTTGATTATTTTTGTTTGTTAAAAAATTTATATATTTATTAAATAAAAATTATATATTATATATTAAATATGTATAAAAAATTATCCAATTAAAAATTAATGTATATTATTTAATCTTTTAAATTATTTTTGTGTGTTTGTTTTTATTTTTGGGGTTTTTTATTTTTTTTTTTAAGCGTGTTTATATAATTTTTGCTTATTTTTTTTTAAAAAAAAATAAATTATTATTAAGTTTTTAATTATTTTTTTTAACTTTATTATTTATTTATTTTTTTTTTATTTTTATTTTTTTTTTAAAAAAT
>BOPP01000019.1:9512064-9540975 GCA_017312745.1 Gryllus bimaculatus
TGCTGCTAGGTGTAAGTTATAAAGACACGTGTATATTTATTCAACTTGAACAACTAAAGAATATGCAAAATGAAAATAGCAAAGATTTATATATTAATTAAAATATTAAAATGATAGAAAAATAATGAAATTAATTTTGATATTTAATTAAAAAAGTACAATTTATGAAGAAAGCATTTTACTTTAATTCATTCCAACTTAATCACTCACAATAGTTATCTTCTAATGTCTTATCAGCCTAGTGAAAACTATTAAAATCTCAAAATCTGCTGTGGGACATGTATAATTATATATTTTTGTAACATTTTATTGTTCACCAATATTTTAAACATACATTTAGTTATTGACTTAAAATATCTGGAACAAGGGTGACATTTAAGTTGTTCTTTTATATTCAACTCGTTAAGTGTAGATAGCAATGCCATTAATTTTGAAGCGAACGCAAAATGAGAAGAGTCGATTGTACTGCTAGTGGGCATCCTCTATTCATATCCGCAAAAATAGTAATCTAAAGTTGGCCACATCCCTTCACTATTCTCTCCGAAGGTGATACGTTTATGTCTAACGTCTGCTGACCACCAGTCTACATTCTTACACATTTGCCGAAGACGAATAGAGTCTAAGTAAGTGGTAACTCCAGTCAGCAGTTTCTTCACTCTTCTCCGCGCGATAGAAGTATTGAAGTTCTGCTGACCGCTATCCACATTTTCACTCTTCACGCAAGGAATGAAAATTCGAAGTTTTGCATGACCACCAATACGCAAAGCAAAAGAGTGGACGTTGTGATGATCGTCTAGTCATTTCCTTCATGCTTCTCCCGGACGTTGAGAAAGTCTAAGTTATCCACTGCCAATCGGTCACATTCTTCACTCTTCTCCCAGGCGAGAAGATTCGAAGTACTTTGCTGAACACATTCCACAATTCTCACTCTTCCCACAAGATGGACAGACTCGAAATTTTAACAGATTCGGATCTGCTGCCGCAAGTTCACACCCTTCACTCTTGTAACGTATTAGCAGCGTGCCTCATAGGCATCTATTTGGGACGCTGGTAGAGGATAGCCTCGCTACAAAAGAAGGGTTTTTTCCTAAAGGAGAACGCGGAAACGGGAAGACACATCGTCGGGATGTCATCCGGCCTTTTCACGTTATTAACAAGCAGAGGGTGGACGTGACTATAGGTCACGTAGGCCTCCCTATATATACAGTGTGTACAGAGCAGTGGGGGGGTTCTGGAGACAGTGGAGAACCTCTGGCGTGTGCACAAAACGTGGCCCACGACGGTGCATATGCGAGCCCGGCTCGCGAGGCTCGAGTCACTAGTTGACGAACACTGCGACTTTAGGTCCTTGGAGTGACTGCGGTCACGGGGAGCGATGCTGTTGCGTGCTCCGCGTGAAGAGTGGTTGAGTCCACGATTCACGCCCGATTCTCATCGGATAATATCGCTCCTGCGATCGAGGCAACCAGCCGTTGGTGCGCCAGAACGGACTTAGTGTCCCAACGTGACATCGTCACGGAAGCTAGCTTTGTGCCGCACTTCAAAAGTAGGAGTGGCGAATGCCAATCAAAACCATCTTCATCGGTTGGATCGCTCTCGCGATCAGGGATAGTAGGTTTATCAGAGCTAGGGTGTAAGTAATTATTAAGTTATATATTTGTGTTTGTTCTTGTTGAAATAATTGTCCACAAAAGGTTTAATAATTTTTATTAATTATTACCCAGAGTTAACTTTCGGGAAACACTTTTCCAATCCTCAGTGTCTCTAGCAAGGAGAAAAAAATTGAAACATTAACAACAAAAGAAATACAGTGAATTTAGTGAAAAACAAATAATATCAAATATATTCCCCAAATATACATTCACCCTATATGGGCCACCACATCTTACCCGCTTTATCGTATGTGAGGAAGATTTTTTTTTTAATTAGTGATATACAAAACGTGTAGCAATGCAACATAAGTTTTGTTGAAAATGTAATAATTACAAACCCAGCCCCTAACCTGACTCAAATTGAAAATTCTGAAGAGATAAAACTTCTGCAAGTCTTTAATTACAACAGGTACAGAAGAGCTCTGATAAGAAGGGTTCATATTCTTACTGGCCTAAGGTTCTTTGAAAATGACTTAAAAATAAGGGGAAAATGACTTCACAAAATACTAAAAATATGTAATGAAAATATTTATTCAATGAATTTTACAATTTTAAATAAAATTTATTTATATAAAATTATAAGTAATATAAAATTTTTATTTTGGTTCGATTTTAATTCCAAACCTACAATAGGAAGAGGATTATAGTTGTAATTAATTACCCAAATATTCAATGGCATTTTAGAAGGCAGTAATATGCCAGATATATGGAAATTAGCATATATCAATTTAACTTACAAAACAGGCAGTAAAAAAGATTGTAATAATTATAGAGGGATAAGGGTGACTTCATCTTTGATCAGTTTGTGCAGATGCATGCTAAAGAATATAATTGAAATGTAAATGTCATACTCAGAAGAGCAAAGTGGTTTTAGACAATATCCTGTATTGATAATATTTTCTGTCTCAAACAACTGACAAAAAAAAAAGTTGAGAAAGGAAGAAAACTTCACATACTTTTCATAGATCTCAAAAAAGCTTTTCATAATGTACCAGAAAAAGAAGTATGGGGGCAATGGAAGAAATAGAAATATCAACAATATACATAAATACAGCCAAACAACTTTATAAAGATACCAGAACTGAAGTAAAAGTGGGAAAATGTCTTTCAGACGACTTCCCAGTAAATAAAGAATTATGTAAGGCTGCTGTATTTCTCCATTCCTGTTAAAGAAATACATTGATAAAGCCCTAAAAGAATGGAAAGGAAAGTATAGAAGTATGGATGTGAAAATAGGTAATGAAACTAATGTTTAATCTATTTGTAGATGACCAAGTGAATAAGCTGAAGATGATATGTATTTAGAAAATTAGAAGAGTATGGAAAATGAAAATGTACAAAAGGCTGAGTATATGGTGGTGGTGATGAAATGACCCATGATTTAGAGTAGTGTAGGAATAGTTAAAAGGTATTCACAATATAAATATTTGGGAGTCACACTAACAGCAGATGGTGGAGATGAAGAGGATGTGAGAAATAAAAATGTATGAGGAAAAATAGCCACAAGACAGTTTAATCCAGGGCTGCAAAACTAATTTCAACGACAAAGAAACTCACATATAGCTCTTTTATAGAGAGTACAATACTCTATGGGGCAAAAGTCTGGATACAAAAAATATGAGAAACAAACTTCAAGCAACAAAAATGATGTTCTCGCAAAAATGTTGTAAACTTTCTGTTAGACAAAATAAGAAATGATGAAATTGGAAATAAAATGAAAGTGCAATCACCCTTAAACAGATGATCGAAATGAAACAATTAAAATGGTATGGACATATGAGAAGGTTAAAATAAAAAAGGCTTCCATGAAAAGTTTGGGAACAGATACCCAATCGAAGGTACAGGAGAAGGCTGAGAAAGAACATGGAACATGGCAGTAACTGAAGCCATGAGAAAAAGAGAAATGGAGGAGAAAGACATTTCAGATAAAGAGGCAGTTAAATTGGGTTGTGTAAACCGGCCAAGTCTGTAAAAAACTGCTAAATAGATATATAGTCTTTAATTTAGGAGGAAATGTTATCCTTGGCTCTGATCTTCCAACCGTCAGTTTTGAAAGGTTGAAGAAGTTACCGAAGATCTGTTTAATTTGTTTGAAAAACAGAATCTACAGCAGAATTGAATGTCATGAACTGAAGATACATTCACTGACAAAAAGAATGAAAAGGAAACAAAATGCATAAAAATTACACAAAGGTCTAAAAAAATTGAAACTGAAAATTTTAAAATTGAAAGAAAAGGCACAATAACTATATATATATATATATATATATATATATATATATATATATATATATATATATATATATATATATATATATCATGATAGACATTAATTTACAAGTTCGCTAAATCTAGAACGAAAAAAAAAAAATGACATGTCATCTGAATCCAAGACCTGCTCATAAGGGAAAACCAGTGGCTTCTTAAGGTAGATTATATTACTTTGATATTGATGACAAAAGTTTTTATAATTGAAGGGCTCAGTAGAACAAAGAGCTATCCCACATTTTTTGTGAAATTAAGTCATTAGCATTATACATACTTCAAACATTCTCTTAGATTAATATGTTATTTAATTCCAGTATGGACTTATATGTAAGTGTACTGTGTTTAAAAGTATAAAAATGTATCAAGTTATATGAGGGAAGATCAGGTAAAACCTTCAATATCTCAGAACTATGTCTATGTGAGACAGCCTAGTTTTTTTGTGTATGGAACACAGGTAAATTTTAGTTAATAATCAGAAAAGACTTCTATTATTTTCATATTTAATAAAAAACAGCTTTTAACAATACATCATGATCTTTAGACATTATTTTTCTGCATCAAGAACTTTCAAACAATAAGTAGACACCAGTTAGATCTTTTACATTTTTATTTATTGCACTTGGGACTTTGTATTGTGCCAGAGTAACCCTGCAGTAATCATGCATGGACACTCAGTCCACAGGAATTATTTTTCTTTCCTTTTAAAACGAATGGCATTGAGTTTTTTCAGTACTTTCCTGTAGAAGGTACTTTAAGTCACTCTAATCAATGTATAATTTTTTAATCTCGTTCATTTATTTCCGTAAGTTGCAAATTTCCTACATGCGAGTTACAAAATTGGTCTTATTATTAGCTTTTCATTAAAATATTCCTAATATTCCCAAGCTTTTTCTTTGCAGGTTCCTTTTATACCTAGATTTTTTCAACCCCTGTCTACTTTGTCTTTATATCCTTTTTTCAAGGCATGGACTTGCCGCATGTCTGGAAGGCCAGGTCATTGGGCAGCCCATATAGGGGTGGGAAAAATAACTCTCCTTCTCTCAAGTTTTCTTCTTTATCTACTAGTGATTGTGAAAAAAACAAACAATATTTGTGATAAATAAAAAAAAGTTGTTTGGCCTGAGAAAGATTGGAGGCCCCTCACAAATGTTTGGCTAAGAACCTACGTAATATACGGGCAACCTTACTGTAGGGTTAATAACCTGATGAATGATAATGGTAAGTTGGATGTACTTCAAGAAATTGCAATGAATTATAATTAAAGAAAAATATTCAGAATAAGGAAAGTAGAAGTCATCAAATGAACACATACATTGCCTGCCACAGTTGCAGATCTCTTTAACATTAATCCTGCCCAGAGAGGAAAATAAATTGCTAAAATCAATGTCAACAAACCAAAAGGAAAAACTTTGGATAATTTAAGTTATTCACAGAACTCATTTTGAACATATTGGTAAACAGGTTGATAAGAGCATTAAATGCTTAACAATATGACATTTCAACTTCTTATTATGTATAAAATATGTTGCATCATGTAACCACTTTAGTGTTATCTTCACACACTACTTACAATAACACATGATATATATCATGCATTATTGTATGTGTGAATATATATATATATATATATATATATATATATATATATATATATATATATATATATATACACACATTTGCATAACTGATTTTACACATGATCTATTAATTTTATGAAATTAGAACAACACACCATCTCCAAGATGGAAATAAAAGCCCAAACATCAATGAACTTTACAGTAAAATATCAGAAGTGATATTACCAATTATGTGAATTTTGTATGTTGCTTTTCAAAAAACATAATATAGTGCTCTTTTGAATTTATATCACTGCAAAAAATATTATAATTAAGTCACATTCCTACAAATCCGAAGTTTTTAATTTACAATAGATGGGTCTTCCAGGCCTTCAAAATTATATTATTTATCGTTTGTTCATTGTTGCAGTTTGACGAGAAAATGTACATCCTTTGACAGAGTGTATGGACTCTTTCTGTTCATTTAATTTGGTGAGCAAATTGGACAATTATATTTGTTTTCATTATAATCAGAGATCAGTTTAATATAAATGTTTTGAAATGTACAGAATACTACGGTCATTCACATAAAACAAATTGAACCGACTAACAAGATGAAAAGATATATACGGAAAAATTTGGAAACGTCAATCTTATTTTGCATGATAGACAAATACCCTAAAGAGAATAATTAACACCAAATAGATGTAAAAGACTTAATATTTGAAGAACTAAATGGTGTTCTTTCATCTCCAAAATGGGACCATTGGCAGTAAATAAAGAGGAATGAACAAGAAAAGTAAAATAAATTAAAAATGATCAAAACAAATGATCATAATTTTCTTCAGATAGTTAATGGAAAAACAAATATAATGTACTTCAAATGAATGAAAAATAACTGCATTTAGGATTTACAATATCCTTTATCCATTGTTTCTCAAAAAATGAAAATTATTTAAATATGTGGTTAATTTGTAAATAAGAGAAAATCTTTTGAACTTTATAAATCTGAAAACTGACAGACAAAAAACAAATCAGATGCAACAAACTCAAGTGAAATCATTAACATAGCCTTGTTAACTACTTTACAGTACTAACAATAATAATCATCATTATCAATTCCTCATAATATGAAACAAGTCATGCAGAGATGAGAACAAAGTAAATAAAGCTTTACGTTCTTCCTCAGACCTGCATGCAGCAAATCATAAATGTAGAACATCTACTTGCTTTCTAATAAAGAACTTTTAGAATGAATTATGGTTTAATAGTCAACTTAGTCATTAATCTACGTTGTATTTTCTATGATCAAGTGAAGCCAGTTATGCAAACAATTAATCTATACAATTAATAAAATATAAAAATTGTACTTTTTGATGTGGAGTGCAGTTCAGTACTTTTCAACTATTATTCTTATCTACAAAATAGACTGAGCATATAATATCAAAATTATAATATGTATCAAAGGTAAGAAATATATTATCTATAAAAAGCATTAAATACAACAATTTCAGATCTACTGAATGCAGCAGTCCACAAGCTTCTCAATGTGGACGGAATGTAATTATGTTATATAATAAACATATTGGACGGAAGTATTGCTGACATCCCTTATGGGTGTGATATAATTTCTGGGTACAAGTTCCAACACTTTTGTAAGTGCTTCTGATATTTAAATAAAAATTGTACATTTAGGAATAGATGAGTTGAATATTTGGAGATTGCCAAATTTCAAACAGCTGGTATTGTGAATAAACACACAACCAGCAGTATATCTGTAATAAAATATATGTATTAATAAAAAATTGAACAGGAAATTTATTAAAATTTACAAAAAAATTACCTTTTTTAGAAAGTTAAGTACTTACATTGTATGACATCCACAACCAGTCTATCAAGGCTGCTAATACAGATTGAAGCTGAAACAAATGAAGAGAACTTCACTTTTTTACTGGAAAAGCAATAAAATTCTTCTACTTTTAATAAGTTTTATAAAGTACAACATTACATAATATTAGGTCTTCCAAACATCCCAAAAATATTGTCAAAAATTTAACAATATATTTTTTTCTGGAATTTTCAATTGGCAATATTTTTAAGTCCTATATCAGTCGAGTCATGTAACAGGTATTAGAAGAAATATTTTCTTGATACATCTCTAAACTTTTTAATCCTTCACTCACATATAACGCAAGATACTAGAAAAGATGTTTCAGTTGTTTTCTTGAAAACTATAGGATTCCTGCTCCTCGCATATAAAGTTAGCTGTTCGAATGGGGATTTGCAAAAGTTTCATTGTGTAAACACATTTAATGACTTATTACTATTGATAAATGTGTCAACAGGTGAGATATAGATAGAATATGTCAGAAACAATCAAAAAATGTGTAAAGTATCTGTAATGGACACTGGGCATGGAAGTGGTAATTAAAAACAATTCAGGCAAATACTACTTGTTTGTGACCAATTTCTCATTCCTTTAAATATTGTGTCTCATATACATAACTAAGTACCTAAATCATATTTGTAAACTTAATTTGTGAGTTACATTAACAAAGATATCAGTCAAATCTATTCAAAATATAGAAATATAACAAATAAAAATAGAGTCGTTTAATTTTTCAAAGTGTGTATGTTAAGTGTTATCCATTGGGGAATATCATTTGATGGAAAAAATTTTTGGAAAGTGAAGATTGGTCATTTGTGGTCCTGAAGGTTATAGAATATCTTGAAATGATATTGCTTTAAATAGTAAGTGGTATATTTAAACATGTCGTTAGGAAATTCCTAAAGCCAATATTCATGACATATTAAATACTATTACCTCTTCACATTTATACAGTATCCTCATGGGTTTTCGTTATGGAATGGAAGTGTGAGATCTAATTTCCATGAACATTAATTTATTGACTTACAAATGACTTGAAATCAAATAAAAACTAAAGAGATCTTGCAATTCTAATATAACCCTTAAAAACAACCTATATTTCAATACAAATTTTAATACCAAGCTTAATAAACAAGGCTTGGATATTATGCAGTAAAAACATGTTCCAAAATATGCAGCTAAAATTTCACATTTTGGGTTTACAAATAAACATTAATACATTTTTCTTTCGTTTATACATCTCTGTAATTTTACACAGGCAATTTTTAAGATTTAAATCATTTCATATCGTTTTGGAGCTCTTTGTGGCCCAATCATCACGTAAGTCAATCTGTGTCTGAAATTACAGAGGTGTGTAAATGAAAGAATGAAGTTCCTTCCTGGCTTTCAACCTATTTACAGTCAACTACTGTAATTCAAAATGTTTTAAAGTACATACTTTATTGTGATATGTGTTTGTATGGGGCAAATTTGTTAGAATAATGAATGAGACCTGACGAATGAGCTCTGAAACGTGAAGTGATTTAAATGTTCATAAAATCATCCAACAAAAATTACAGAAGTGTTTAAAGTTAAAAAAAAAAAAAAGTTAATAGGAATAGGCTGATATAAAATAAAATGTAATACCACATAAGCAGGCCTACAGAAATTACTGGTGCCCAACAATATGTAGTTTCTCATACTATTGGTAACAGTCATGAAATATCATAGTATTGCATCTTCTATCCTATCATTTTAGATATCACTTGAAAAACAGCAAAACTGAAAATTATACAAAAACTAATACTTTAAAAAAAGTGTATGTTAAGTCATAATATTGAGAAAAAGGTTGATTAAATAAATAACTATCTACCTTTAATATACAAAATGTAAGACACATTCAAAAAACAGTTGAATTCAAAATGATGCAAAAACACACAAATTAAAACATTCATGTCTAACATTGGATTCAAACCCACAGCATCGGTGTCGTCTTTGGACCACTTGCCCTAAGCACTTGCCTTATGAGACTGGCTTGATTGATAGTACTATTACAAATGTGTTACTGTAATGTAACGTAAGAATTTGATGAGACCAACAATATAACTTAAAATGATATTTTGGTACATTTACATTCCTCTGTGTGCTTTGCAGCATTGAATTTATGTATATGAGCGAATGCAAGACCATTTGTTCCCATAGCAAAAAAACATGTAATGCAAAAAAAATTTAGCATTAAAATATATCCACAATGCACTCGATGTTCTCAAAATTAACTAACAATACACAAAATGTTCTAGGTGTGTGTGTAATGTTGTAGATGCCTACATAATAATTAGAGCATGTCAGTTAACAAAATGGGTTAGCTTACTTGTAATATACTGAGGAAATAATGTTCTATAAAAACATTTTTTCAGAGTTTCTCAATTTTTTGATCCCACACTAACGGAACAGATATATGACTTTAAGAAAATCATTGAAGAGTAAAACATGATTCTATATGCAAACTTTGGAGACATTTTTGAAAAAATAACAAATGAATGTTTATGAAAATGTGCAATACTACACTCATTTTCACAGAAAACTGCTGTGCTCTGAAAATTCAACAAACTTCTTAAGAAATCATTCACAGCAGTTGTACTCACAAATGAAATAATGTTATAAAAACACAGACCTGTCATGTAAATACTTTACTAACTAAATAAGTAAATACTTCCTTATAACTTTCTATAACTATCCCGCATTCTTTTCGCATTTGCAATTTTTCAAAATTTGTAGAGTTCAACGAAAACAAGACCTGTGTCATTCTTTTAAACATTCTTTTCAGTATCCAAGGGCATAGTTTGATAAAAAAAATTGGAGCCATTGTTGAGAAAATTAAAAAATGTTGAGGCTTCATATACAGTACCTAATCCCAAAATCATTTTCCATTTTAAACTCAGACGGACTTGGGTTCTTCTAAATCAATCAGAGATTATCAATTTTGGAGAAAATCAGCTGAATGTTTTATGTTCTAACCTAAACCACAGATGGACAGTCTGACAGATTTTGTCGTAAATTGATTTTTCAAAAATCAAAGACCCACAAAACATGAATTTTGACTTCACAAACTGTTAGGGGAAGTAATTTACTATATATAGGAACAAGATTATCCACTTTTTCGTTACCACAGCCCGGCAAGAGTTTTTCTGTTAAAAATTTGATGTTTTACAGTGCATTATTACAATACTTTCTCTTCTTAAGAAGTGTAATTTTTAAGAAATTAAAAGAATATAATGAAATGGTGATGTCAAGTTATTAATGGCATTTAGCTCTATCAAAAAAGATTTGGTTCAGATAGTTAATACAAAACTTTGGAGTTTTTTCTGAGAAACTCCTTTGGCCATATAATATGGCAGACATGGAAAGGGGATATTGTAAACTTTCTTGATGTATACAGTCTAAATTATTTCAAAATATTTGCGTTATTAAACATGATCATAGCACAATTGTGACATTTTAATACTTCTACAGGTGCTAACACTCTCTTGACAATAGCATGTTTCAAGGTTTGTTGACACAATTAATGAAACACCTCAAATGATTTCATAAACATTAAACCAAATGTCATGATTCAAAGAATAAATGAATACAACAGATGTTATCAGGGGCAGGGTATCACACAGAGGAAGCATCAGCAGGTTTAAACAGACAGGAGTGCAGAGGAGAATTTTGAGAAAGGAAATAGAGCTCAGGGAGGGGTCTTCGGAGGAGTACAAGAAGAGTGTGGAAGGGGAAACATGTACAGGTCGAAATGCAATTTGAAGAAATGAGTAAAAATAGGAATAAAATTACTACACATAAGAAACACTTAATAGTATAAAGATCCAAACCTTACATAATAATGATGCTAAATATAAGCTCATACATCAAATAAACATAAAAAAAAATATCTTAATTCATTGACTTACATAAATATAATAACCACCCAGGAGCCAAAGACCAAATACAAGTTGAAATGCTATTCCAATTCCCATTGTTATTAACCATGGAAGTAACCATCCACGAATCATCTCTTTTATTGCCTTGTGAATGAGAATTGAGGTTATAATCAAAATGAGGAAGTATGTAATAAATAATCCTCCAACCCATTTCATTGCTGAAATAAAAGAAAACTCGTTAGTATACACTCAATGGTCAAATTATGTAACACATACAGATTACAATTTTAGGTGTTGAATTTCATTCATGTAACTTCAATAAGTACAAAAACACTTTTCACATATCTTTTAAACATTCACACTTTTTACATAACAAATCTAATAATTTTAATTTTCAAAAATTAAAAATATTAAATGAAAATGGGGAAATTTAATGTTACAAAGCGCACTATGCTTGTCTCACAGCAACAAACTGGACCAATATTTCAAATAATTTTGAAAACAAAATACAAGCCTCAAATAACATATCTTAGAACATCTAACAACCTTTAATTAAAATGTTGAGGCCTTCCAGTTCGAAGAAAATCTATTCCAGAACATTAATTGTGTGCGAAATATTGCACAAACAAAACATTAAAAACTACTAAAAAATGCTTCAGAAGAAACACTTCTTTTGGCTTTTATGCAGGGCATAAGTTTTCAGTAAAATGACCTTATTTTTAATTTGACAATTCCAAAAACATCAGTCACAGAATACCTACTGATAAAAAAAACCTGAGGTTTTCCAATGAACACCTGGCACAAATAATTATATATCTCTTATTAAATAAGTTTTCTAATCTCTAGAATTAGACATAATAAACTGAATTTCTAGAAATCTAATAGAGAACATTCACAACTAATTAACATAATACATTATAGAAAATTAAATTAATTGAATAGATATTTCAAAAGAAGGTACCAAAATAAAATGTTAAAATTTCTAAAATCATGTGAACATCATAACATTTCAAATATTGGTATATAAAACATGTTATTACAGGACCAATTTCAGTGCTCTATCTGGAGTAATCTGTAGTTTGCTTCTTTGTTCTAACAAAACAAAAACATGGCATGTGATGTCTTGGGAAGAAGTACAACACATTTTCTAGAGTTCCTACTACTCTCTTTTACAATATATAATTGAATTATGAATAAAGAGAGAAACATTTGATTACAAGAAATATTAACTCAAGTGTAAAAGAAAGAATCTGCTTCAGTAAACAAGCTTCAGATTTTATTTAGTCGCACTGCTGTTGAAATAATTAAACATCCCACTATTACCCTACTGAGCTCAAAAACATCTCTGCAGATAGTGTACTTACTGTTCAGAATCAAAGCAAGTAGACCACCTGAGCATTTGCTCAATTGATGAAAAGGAAAACCGAAGAGAACCTACATGAAATGGGGATCATTGACCCAGAAACTGAACTTGACATTTAAACAAGTGAATCAATTTTAACAGTAATGTCATCTGACAATATTTTGTAAAATACCATACTACATGTATTATTTGTGGATTTTCTGTAGTAAGCTATCGATATTGATGCCTACAAATGATTATTACAGTATGTGTTATAATTAGATAATACCATTATTGGACGAAAAATTGTTTTTATCCTTCATCAAATTAATTTAGACAAGATAACTTATTCATAAATTAAAGAGGCACAGCAATGAGGATATTCCAAGCTCAATAGTGACTTGCAGGAATCATCTTCAGGGCTTTTCTTATTTATACATTCACAATCATTCTTTTGTGATTTGAAAGATTTGTTAATGTTTGTTTTTATTTGTTGGTTGTTGTAGTCTATTTTTTTTGTAACCTAATCTAATACTTGGTAAGTTTACTAACACATGTGAGATTTTAAGACTGCTTTGATACCTTAGCACAAGAAACCTAAGATGCTACAGAACCTTAATGATTATTAGTATCAAGGCTTATAAGGATATTTTATTTTTTTCTTACTGTTTCTGATTACACTAAATTTTCGAATTTATTCTCAATTCTAATCCAAGAGAAAATCACAAAAGAATGTATTTCAGTATACAAACAAAAGGTTAATCTTCAGTACAAAATGACACTTTTCTACAAAGCTTTTGTTCAAGAAATCTTATTAAACACATGTATACTAACGAAATAACATTTGTTTGCTTATAATTTTCATTGAAAGTGTGTTCAATGAAAGGGAAGAAAAAATTTACAAAAAATAAAACTATTGGTAATGTTCTTGAAAAACTTACAATGGCGAATGTCAGTTTCAAAGAGTGGTGTATATAGCTGAGAAGAATCCCCACCACTCAGCATATAAGAAATGAAAGTAATGAGTACAACACTCATTGCCTGAAAAAAATCATTTTTAGTTCCACATATCAATATTCAGATGAAACAAAATGGTAATTACACATGTTGATGATATGAGTGTCAATATAATTATTTTATACGCGAAATAAATGAGGTAAATGCAGTGTAATTCAATACATACAGTTGTGTAAACAGCAACTGAATAACTCCCACTTTTTACATCATTGTTCCAAATACATGGAGACCAACAAGTTTCCAACACGACCATTTTTACAGCCACACCTATAAAAGAAAAATCTCATTTTAATTTAAGCGCAAATTTTTCAACGAAAAATTCATAGCAATTTAATAAGCCTGCTATATAACCTAATCAGTGAAAGCCACGCCCAACAGATTCTCTAATATAAACCATATAAACCTGCTAAAATATTCTCAAGAATAGACAACAGAAACAAATCACAAAGAGTCAGGTACCTACAGAGTTTTATGAACAAGAAACGTTTTTAAATTTTGCAGTACTACAACACTATACCAACAAAAATACGTTTAAACGACATCAACAACGCCAAACGCGTCACGTAAACATCCCAATGTGTTGCCAACTACGAGGATATAAAACGAAGAGAACGAATCTGAGGAATAAAACTACATTTTGAAGGAAAGAAAAAATAAAGTACATTCGTTTTCTGTCCTATTTACTTATTCGTCATCTACAAAAGATTCCTCAGATAAAGAATAAAATTCTCAAGAAAAAGTCGAAAGAAATTTTTGTTTCATATTGTTGGAAGCAAGATACATTCTCGTAGAAGCGGTAGATTTGTTCGGTTCAATTAGGAAGCTTCCTTAAGTTCCCCAGCAGGTTTTAAACAAATATTTTGAACTTTCGTAATCGAGAATGATGAATAAAGATCAAACGCTTGTTGATCAGTGCGAGCAAGATGTTGAAGATGGTCTTTTTCAAGATGTTGATGTACTACAGGGTCACGGCATAAATGTGGCCGATATAAAAAAATTAAAATCCGCAGGAATATGTACGATCAAAGGTATTCAGATGTCCACTCGAAAACGCTTGTCCAGTATTAAAGGTTTCTCTGAAGCGAAAGTTGATAAAATAAAGGAAGTATGCAGTAAAATTGCGTGGCCTGGATTTTTAACAGCACTTGAAGTCAGTGACTTACGAAAATACATTTTTAGAATCAGCACAGGTAGTCAGGAACTTGACAAACTTCTTGGAGGAGGAATAGAATCAATGGCAATCACTGAAGCATTTGGAGAATTCAGAACTGGAAAAACTCAGTTATCTCATACATTTTGTGTAGCAGCACAAATGCCAGGGGAGAATGGTTATATGGGGGGAAAAGTAATATTTATAGACACTGAACACACTTTTCGACCAGATAGACTAAGAAGTATTGCCAATCGTTTTAATCTAGATGAAACAGCTGTGCTGGATAATGTTCTTTATGCAAGAGCATACACTAGTGAACATCAATATGAATTAATGGACTACATCGCAGCAAAATTCCATGAAGAACCAGGTGTTTTTAAATTGTTGGTAATTGATTCAGTGATTGCATTATTTCGTGTAGATTTTAGTGGGCGTGGTGAATTGGCAGAGAGGCAACAGAAACTAGCACAGTTTATGTCTAGGTTACAGAAAGTAGCTGAAGAATACAACATAGCAGTTTTCATTACAAATCAAATGACAGCTGATCCTGGTGCAACACTTACATTCCAAGCTGATCCAAAAAAACCTGTAGGGGGGAATATTCTTGCGCATGCTTCAACTACTCGCATTGCTCTCAGAAAGGGTAGGGGAGAGAATAGAATTGCAAAAATTTACGATAGCCCTGATTTACCAGAGAATGAAGCAACTTTTGCAATTTCAGAGGGAGGAATAATAGATGCAAAAGACTGAATAGAGAATTCTTCTTTCATTTTATTGAGAGGTATCTATACTGTTAACACAGTAATATTAATACTTGTTCAAGCAATAAGGTACTGAAGTGTACAGTTGTTTAAAGTAGTACTGTGTTTTTTTGGTTTCAATTGGTCACCCTATATTCAGGCACTTGTCTTCTGTGTGCCAGTGAAGAAAAACAACGTTTTAAGCTTTATGACATTATTTACTTGACATTATAATATTTCGAAAATGAGTAACACTAACACAAGGTCATAGTAATTTTATTCACTATCACAAAGTATTTTAATTATTTTCTGATTATTACTATTGTTTATATTAATTGGTAAAGAGATAAAAGATTACTACTATTTTTATTGATAAAGAAACACCCCAGTAGATGTGTATTTGTATTATATGTTATGATTTCCATCTCAAATGCTTATAATTTTAATTTGTATTATATCTTGTCAACTTAAAAGTAGAAGAGTATATAATTTGAAATTAATTTTCTCCTGCTACTCAGGCATAAATTTTTTCTTCTTCATGATCAATAGATTACTTCTTTCCTAACTTTTGGTAAAAAAAAAACAATTTATTGAAATTTCTTTAACTGTATGTGTTAGTTGTATTATAATATTTCTAAAATATTATAAGTATGTATTGTAATTTTGAACTGTGAGAGGAATTATTTTCACAACTGTAAAACAACACTGCAAATAAATTGCAATAAAGTTATTACATCACAATTCTGAATCATTTTTAGAAATGAATGAGTGAGTTTTGAGGTTTGAAAGAAAGAAAGAAAGAAAAAAAAAGTTTAAAAAATAGACTTACCCAGTTGTTTTTTTATTAATTTCTTTTTGGAGGAGTGTTAATGAGGAATATTATTTTTGAATACTATTGTATAAAATACTGATTTTCATCATTCAAACAGTCAAATTAAAAAACAGTCTGTTCTGCCAAATAGTATATGTATAGTGCATCCAAAGATTAACTCTCCCACCCCTCTTTCAAGATTTCAAACTCCTGTAATCATTACTAATTACACCAATTAACTTGCTCAAAGCAAAGTTCTCAAAGGATCAGAATTTTTTTCTGTATTAGACAAGATTCTGCTTTATTCAATGTAATGCTGTAGAATTTATGATTGGCAAGACCGCAATTTATGTTCACGTTACACAAATTTCCACATTGTACACATTTCGCATTGAGCAAGTTTTACTGTAGTACCTATTGGGTTGGGTAATTAAAAAACAAATGTGTAACATGTAGCAAAGTTTTAAAACAAGTTTACATTTTACTAGAAATTAATTTTGTACTTGTGATGTCTATGTATTTATTTGGGCGTGTTTGTTATGACAAGTTTGGAGTTGCCAACAAACCAAGTTTACCAACCAACAAATGTTAGATGGTCAACAAACCAAGTTTGAATTCTATTGTTGGTTTTCTTTAAGTACTTCTGTAGTTTTTCATAGTTGTTTCTTTGCATTTGTTGTGATTCAATTTGACTTTTAAATGAATATTTTGACACATAAAATTATAAGTTCTGTTACTTTATTTGAAATAGTTAAAAAAACCATCAAAATATTTACATTGTCAGCAAAAAGTTTAAAGACACCTATCAAAATATCGCAGTCAACAGTACAGCTTGAACTTTCCTCTAATCTGCACATTGTAATAATGGAACTGAAACTACAGTAGAACTGTAATTCATTGGTACAAACAAGAGATCTGAAACTAAATCCATTCGAATTGTAAACAAGTTTTTGTAATTTTAGGCACACTTTGAAAAATGTAATTCTTAACAACGAGAAAAATTTCAACTTGAAAATGGCTTGAAAGAGATTTCTGAAATTTGTTATGCAATCAGTTCTACCAGGTAGATGTCATTACAAATGAAGAAATAATTTCTTTTAAATATTTTAAGAAGGTTGAATATTTCTAAATTTGGTAAAATGTTCCAAGAAAAATCCCTGTATTCAATCTTCCTCCCTGTTAACAGACATGTGGCTAGATGTTTGTTTCCTGTGCCAAAGAGATCCAGTGTGTCATCATAATATATCAATGTGTACTATATATCAATGGGTACTAGGAGGCTTAAGACATAACAACAATAGATCAGCAAAGCTGGATAACATAGCAGCTGAATTGTTTAAGATATCATAAGATCATACTCCTACAGAATCCCCAAGATTGTACAGAAGCTACCTCACATTATTAGAGGAGCCTGAGAACATTTCTCTAACCCTTCTGAAGACATGTGTTATTTCATGCCATTTGTTATCATGTGGAATTTCCTGACATCAATATTCTATTCTTTCCAATATTGGTAAAAATTATTGTAATTTTGCATTTTATTCTTTGTAATATTTCTTGAATAAATATTGTTAGTTTTTAATATCTAAAGTTTATAAATAAATTATTAATTGTTTCAAATGCAGTATAAAGTAAGTGGTGATGATATATTTATTACCTTGCTTACGGTAACTACTAGAATATAAGTTATTTTTTATTTATGTATGAAAATCCTTAACATTATTATTAATTTTTTAAATATTATTGTCACTAACCTCTTATTGTTCTCAAGCATCTTAAATCATTCTATTTTATTATTATATTAATATCACAGACGAATCTAGATGTGCATGGGGATTGCAGGAGTTCTCCGTCAGAAAGAATACATTCTATTTTAAGCACATTAACACGCACAAAAGATTCTCTTTTCTTGGTGGTAGGTAAGCAAGCTGATGAAAGGTACTATCAATTGCAGAAGAGTAGGACAATATTATTTTACTTGGCAAAGGGTCTGGGGCCACCTATAGTCCCTCTTGCAACTATTGAAGGGTTAATGAACAGGAGGTAGCAACAATGTGTCCTATCCATAAAAAGCAAGATCAGCGAGAACCCAAGAAATTCAGAGATGTTACTCTGCTACAGACTGTAGAAAATGTTGAACATCTTGTACGAACGGTTGCTGCCATTCTTGGAGGAAGTGCTTTGCCGATATCAGTGCGAATTGCATATAGGAAGGTCAATCATTGATCAATTATAAGCAGACCAACAAATAATAGAGACAATTATGAAACAATGAATAACTGTATCCTTTGTACATCGTAAACATACACCTACTGTCTGTGTACAGATTTCAAATTTACATATGATTGTATTATAAGGATAGAACTACTCTTGGCAATAGAAGAGTTTGGAATTCCACTTAAACTTAGACATCTTATTGGAGCAATATTGAGAATAATTAGATGTGGAATTTTTGTTATTTTTTAAAGTTTTTGCTTATTTTCATTTGTTGTGTTGTAATAGACCCAACTTGTCTCCCACCCCTAGTAGAGCATTGAGTGCGGTTTGGAGAAATCCTCAATTTTAACACACACATATGTGTGAAGTCACACAAGAGTAATCTTCTGTTAACATTGTCAAGTTGGTAGTCAAGAGAACTGCCAGGTAGTGTCTTGGCGTATGGGCCTCTTACATCACACTCCTGTGTTACAAACCAATGGCCAGAATTGAGAGGGAATTGGGATATGGATAGGATTTAGGGTGCTTCGCATGGGTTGGACTCACCTCTGTGAAGTATGCAAACTTCTTTTGTTGGAACAAATTTCACATGAGATTGTCCGAAATTGAGGAAGGCTCACTCAGGGTTGGTGTTCCAATGAAGAGGGGGAAAAAATTAAAAGAAGGAGAAAGAATAAGAATATATTTATTTTAATTATTGACATTTGTCTTTCTTTCTTGATTTATTTCAATATTTATCTAATAATTGAAGTGACTACAAACAGAGTTAATTTGAATTCACTCATTTGTAAAACATGCTGTTATTTATAAACTGGATAAATTCTTAACATTATAAATAATTATGGTGTATTTCAACAGTTGAGTGTTCAAATCTTCAAGGGTCCCCAATCTTTTAGACATGATGAAAGAGTAAAAATAGTCACTAAAATTATACACCATTATATGCTTTTAACAGAGGGCAAAAAGATGCCATATTTTCTAAAGTTTTCACTTCGTATAAAGGAGATCATGATGAACGGGATATTCCATGTTATTTCTTCCTCATGATTAATCTAGTATAAATAGCTCAGTTGATGACTACATCATTACTGGAGTTAAGTTTATTTACATCAACATGTACTATTTAGACAGGGAAATGGGTAGTAAAAGAAAGTTATAGTTAAGTCTCCTCGAAAAGTCCTTGTATTCATAACATTTTTGTTCAACAACAATTAAATATTAATGCAGAAAAAATATTGAAGTATTCTGATCACTACCATGTCAATCTAATTTAAGGCCATTTTATATAATTATAATATAATTAATAATAGTTCAGAATTACTACATATGATATAACAATGAATGTGTTAGGTTACAGATTGATGAACATACTCTTACAATAAACCAGTAACAAGAACCCTGACACATTAATAGAGTATATGCATAAGTAGATTATTTATTAAAGGGAAAATAAAATTATTAATAGACCGGAATTATTGGACACAGTTTACAATGCTGTTGTTACAAACAATAGATATAGTATAATTTATTTTTTTCAAAGATTTTGTTTCACATAAACATCCCCAATCCTTTTAAAAAGAAATAAATAAACATTAAATAGAAAAGCAGTTCTTGGATTACACAAGGAATTCGAATAAAATATAAAAATGAAGTACTCTTTATTTTATTTCTAAACATCGTAACACAACATTTGTTTTCCATGTCATCTTATGAAAACAACACAAGCATTTTAAGGGAAGACAAAGCACAAGCAAAAATAGTGAACTGGTGGTGCTTCAGAATGGCACAGACTTATTCATACTAGTTAGATCGCTTATTTCTGCACCGGCTTAGGTGATTCAGGGCATTAATTGATGTGACTGCAGTGCCTCTTGCCTCTGCTTCTCGCAGGGTTCGGGTCCAGATGGGAGCAGGATTTTCGTCACTGGCTGAATAGCTAGATCGACTTCAGCCGCTGTCTGGAGAAGAATTCTAGAGGCTGGCTGCACTAATTGGTAATTTTCGTGTTTTCTCCGAACAACCCCAGACGAATGCCGGAGCAGTACCCTAACAAACGGGCCACGGGTCGCTCGCTATCTCTCCTTCCTCTTCCTTGTCCTATCCTCACTCCTTACTTACATACACACGCACTACACTACTACAACTTGTACACATGTTGGGCCAATCGGGAGGGCCAATCACATGACCAATCGGGAGCTTATAGCTTGTCCCGTCTGGGGCGGCGCCACGTTGGTGGGAGACACTTGGTTGAGAAAGACACGCAAGCCAACGTGAAGGTTGCTTCTCAGAATTACCGCCACCTCCCGAGATAAAGCATGCACTACACTTTGGGACTTACGACCTTGGCAGTTATCATGCCCACACCAATCACTCAGTTGTCGCGAAAACATAAATCAATCAAACTAATATCTTCTGTACGAGATAGTTTTTTGGTTTTACCCCACCACCTTCTGCTACATATCGGCGTCTAAAATATATTTTTCCACATTTCTTAACTTTTCTGTCCCCTTATATACACTGTGGTGACAAGACATTAAATAGTTCCTAATATTGTGTCGGTCTTCCTTTTGCTCGGCGAAGTGCAGTAACTCGACGTGGCACGGACTCAATGAGTTGTTGAAAGACCCGTGCATAAATATTGAGCCATGCTGCGACTATAGCCGTCCGTAAGTGTAAAAGTGTTACTGATGCAGGATTTTGTGCACGAACTGACTTCTCGGTTATGCCCCATTCATTTTCGATGCGATTGACGTCGGACGATCTGGGTGGCCAAATCATTCCCTCGAATTGACCAGAATGTTCTTCAAAGCAATCGCGAACAACCGGGCGTAATTGTCAGTGACCGGGAACAATTGTCAGTGACAGATTTATCTTTAAGCTAATAAGCTACAGCTTGGGGCCTCAGAGTCCAAGGGACCTCAAAAATTATGAAACAAAACTGCAAATTTGTTAAACAAAATTATGAAAATATACAAATTTATAATTCGTTCCCCTACGGAAACAAAGAGATAAATAAATTTGATATACACACTATTGGAGTGAAAACAGATTTATTCTAAAACCTGCATTTTCATTCTCATGAATTACGATTTGAATTTGTCGAGTGCACGACAAAAACAGCGTTCTGTTTGGCTATTTGAAATGCTCTCTTTTCAAATACCCGATGGCGTATTCGAGCACAAACATTGAAGTTTGAGTAATACTTTGAGGTTACCTTTCGATTTTTTGAACGATAATGATTACAAATAGTACAGGTAAAATATCATTTAGTGAACTTAAAAGGGTAAAGTACTATTATCGAGCTACTATGGGAAAGACAAATCCAATTGTTGTTGTTGTTGTTGTTGTTGTTATTATTATTATTATTATTATTATTATTATTATTATTATTATTATTATATCAAGTTCAATATTAAGTCTTTTTTTTACAAAGACTTAATATGTTTGTAATAAATAATGTAATTCAACTTAATAACCCCCATCTCGATCAGGTTTTTATCCAGTTTCCCTGATCCATTGAGCAAATGCTGAGATGGCCCCTTGTTTTGCTTCTGGACGTAAATGTAGCTTCGCTATTCGCACGTTTTGTTGAACTCTCCTTTTGCTTGTAGTGGTAGGAGTAGAGGTAAGGACTAGTTACTATTTGTTAGCAATGCATAAAAATCATACTTGCAATTCGTCAACAGATGCAAATAAGTTTTATATAATTCGGAAACGAAAATGTCTATTATTTTCAAATATTGCTAATCTCACGATTTTTTAAAATTTATTTAATTTATTTATTTTTAACTTTTACACATCTTTCAACTATGTATAGTTAAAATGAGGGGAAGGGATTCTGAAACTCAAGAAAACGTGCGCAGATAATTTTCTCCCCCATACATCACATACAGTTTTTACGTTGTTTTTTTTTTTTTGACTAAATAAATGTAAATCTAAAAATCAATTCATCAACAATAAAGTTCAATCAAAACGATAGGCTCTAACATTATTTCTGATTTTGTGAAATAAAAATCACGTAAACGACCTTTTTAGTCAGCCTTGTTTTTATTAATGTTTAATATAGTGTTGGATTACTTTGCAGCGAGTTTGTCATTCAGATATTATTATGTTCGTATGACAATCAGATATTATAATATGATTATTATCAATTTTTAAATTTAAAATTTGAATAAAATTATTATTTAAAGGCATGATTTAATTGTTTAATTAATTTTGAGTTAAAAAAGGTTAAACTGGCCATCTCAAAAATGTTATTGTTGCCAGTAGAAAAGAGGGCCTCATTGTAGATTAGGACCTCGAAAATGGTAAATTCACCGCTGCGCATTGTCATCCATGAAAATGTCATCATTGTTTGGGAACATGAAGTCCAGGAATGGCTGCAAACGGTCTCCAAATAGCTCAACATAACTATTTCCAGTCAATGACGGGTTCAATTGGACCAGAGGACCCAGTCCGTTCCGTGTAAAAACAGCCCACGCCATTATGGAGCCACCATCAGCTAGCGCAGTGCCTTGTTGACAAAGAGAGTCCATGGCTTCGTGGGATCTGCTGCGTCTCGCTTGAACTCTACCATCAGCCCTTACCAACTGAAATAGGGACTCATCTGAT
This sequence comes from Gryllus bimaculatus, assembly GCA_017312745.1. Classification (NCBI taxonomy): domain Eukaryota; kingdom Metazoa; phylum Arthropoda; class Insecta; order Orthoptera; family Gryllidae; genus Gryllus; species Gryllus bimaculatus. Next base: position 9,535,219 of record BOPP01000019.1, read on the forward strand.
CAAGCCACGGGTTTTCAGTCATCTGGGGTCCAATCGATATGGTCACGAGCCCTGGAGAGGAACTGCAGGCGTTGTCGTGCTATTAGCAAAGGCATTCGAATCGGTCTTCTGCTGCCATAGCCCATTAAAGCCAAATTTTGTCGCACCGTCCTAACGAATATGTTTGTCCTACGACCCACATTGTTTTCTGCGGTTATTTCACGTAGTGTTGCTTGTCTGATAGTAATGACATCCCTTCGCAAGCGCCGCTGCACTCAGTCATTAAGTAAAGGCCGTCTGTCACTGCGTTGTCCGTGATGAGAGGTTGTGCCTAAAAATAGGTATTCTAAGTACACTCTTGACACTGTGGATCTCGGAATATTGAATTCACTGTTTCCCAAATGAAATGTCCTATGCTCCTAGTTCCAACTACCATTCCGCGATCAAAACCTGTTAATTTCTGCCGTGGGGTCATAATCACGTCAGAAATCTTTCCAAATGAATCACTTGAGTACTCTGCCAATGCACTGTCCTTTTGTATGCGATACTACTGATATCGGTATATTTGCATATTGCTATCCCATGACTTTTGTCACCTCAGTGTATGTGTTATATTTAGATAGCCTTTATTTGTCATGCAAGGAAGAAGGGAAAGGGCTCAGACAAATTGAAGCCTTCTGACACAATGCATAATTTGGAATGATGTATGCTGTCAGTCATCAATATGACCCACATATGTGGCTGACTGAAGGAGTTGTGTCGCAAGACGTATTGCAAAGACACGGAGAATAACGCAGATACTGATGCTACTTGACAAGAAATGTGAGAAATAAAAATGATAAAATAAATGAAGGTGATAAACCACTCCATGTAAATTACATAAAATGTATGGACAAAATACGGATCAACGAAGACCAATTACTTCTGTGGTTTAAAAGTAGAAGAAGGAAGCCAGAATCCGTAGCAGTTGTTACTGCCTAATATCAGGTATTGAGGTCACGACAGTATGATTAAACGGTTCTCAAACGTTTCCACGAAGATGTTGCATTTACCCTGAGGAAGGTTGCAGAATGGCGGACCGCAGGACGAATTGCAGGACATGGCGTCTCCCGGACAGTCAAGCCCGTATGATCTCTTTCTTGCAGCTTTGCTCTAGGATGACGTCAGCTGTGTTATAAGCAGTGACTCATTGAGTACGAGAATTCACTCAGATCGTGCAGTATAAGAACAAGCAGAATAACACAAAAACTTATTTACATTTTTCAGTAAAAATTGAAATTGTTTAATTGTTTTTGGATTTTCTCCGGGTTCACGAGTGTCTAATGAAATTGTAGGCCCTTTTCCATTGCCGGAAGGCTGCGTGGTAACTTTTGCACGCATTGGAATTTAATAATATAGACTAGTGGCCTGCAACTACAAAAATGCTGTCAAACTATACCAAACAAAACACCTTTGAATATGACAGAAGTTTTACTTTAACCAGAAATCTTGTTAATTTCGACATAGAAAATCAAAATTATCTACAATGAATCACATAAACATGCATTACATTATATAAAATATTGTTTATTAATGCTTTAAAATAAATAGAGATAAATTTGGGTAATTAACAAACGTTTTAAGGAAAATTATGCAGAAAAATTACTATTTTTCAGAAATATGTTTCTAGTTGAGATATCGGGCAAAATATTCATTATGTATACTACAAGGTAGGTATGCTAAAATGATTGAAAGTTGGAGGTATTATACACACACCAAATGAACATACTTTCTGACTGCAGAGAACAAATTTTCACATGCACCGAAATGCGGAACATAGTTATAACCTAACTCTCTGATTGGGAAAACGTGAGATGTTGTTGAGACGAAATATTACCGTGGGAATTTAATTTAATGCAGGAAACCTTTCAGGGTTCGTTTTCACGCCACAAGGGTTAAAAGACGCACGAAATGTCACTCAGGAGAACATGAAATTTGAGTCTGAATGCCTCAACTGTAATTTTTGTTAATGGAAGTTCATTAAAGTGGTTAGGTGGGAGAGGCCTCATAGTCTGAGCTTTGCCACAAATAAAGAGGATTTCCAGCCACCTCCGAGTTTGCACCCACAAACTGGGTTTAGGAAGCCAGAGTGCTAGCCACCATTCAGCCGGAGAGGGGAGGAGGGGGTTGGAAAAGGAAACTGTAAGGGTGGCAACAGTTGTAAGATTCCTGTGTGAGCGTGTGAGTCAGAGAATATTTTAGATTTCTGTTTTCTACTTAAATATTTTCTCATTTACTGTATTCTCCCAAAATAGAAGCAGACTAAAATACTACGAACTTTTTTAAAACGAGGGCACTAACAATAGGCAATTCACGAGCCGCGTGGTCCAAAATTATCTTAATAGGTGCGTGTAGGACGCGGTTGGACACGCGAAATGTTCGCGCGTCGCGCGTTAACTTACGGGGCCGTGTGGCCAAAGGAAAGAGCTGATCCTTTCTCTCTCAGTTGGTCATGGCAATTGAACTAAGGCACTGAACCATATTCCTTCCAGACTCCATTCTGAACTCCTATATTGAATATAATTGTAATCAAATTAATATGATATATATATATATATATATATATATATATATATATATATATATATATATATATACACACACACACACACACACACACACATCTTATAGCCCATGCACAAATCTAGATAATTCGCAAAAAGGTGTTTAACTTTCGTTTTATCTGAAGTAGAAACAGCTTCAAAGCTTCATCGGACTTTAACCTGTTAATGTGCACATTAGCCAATACGGGGAGGATAGGGTTGGTAAAGAATGTCTCGGGGCAGGAATTGCAGAATATATGTGACAATCTGGGTTCCGACAGCTGGTGGGAATATTCTAAGTTTAGTGACTGTGTGTCATTTCGAGTCTCACAGTGCTGGTCGTAAATTTCTATTTACACCTACACCTTCCCAAACCAAACCTCATTACATACCTCACTTGATGTTTCATTACGTATTTGCGTCCGAGTATTTCGTGTTTCGCGTCAACGTCTGTGGTCATTAGACCCGTGCGAGCAGTGCATGTTTTAGACGGCAGGTGGCGACGTTTCTCCCACACTGGAACTTGAGAACTGGCGCCGACTTACACGTCGCAGGAATTTCCCCATCCCGCTATCTCCCCTAGTGGGGCACTGCCCCACCCGTGATAACCTCTGAGATCACGACTCATCTCCAGATATGTGTGTGGTGTATGTACGCTTGTACGTGTGAGGGGTGAGGGGGGGGGGCAAAAAAAAGGGAGTCCGTGACACACGCAATCCGTGACCCGTTTGTTAGGGTACTGCCCTAGGATTCGCCTGGTATTCATCAGAGAAATTACGGAAAATTACCAATGGTAGCAGCCGACAGCTTTCATTGCCTTGCAGACAGTGGCTGAGTTCAATATCGATAATTCGCCACCATTCGAGACTGAAATCTAGGACCTCCCGGCCAGAGACGCTGCAGCAGCATCGGCTGTTGGCGTTGAGCTATCTCAACCAGTCCCGTCGTTCGACCTACACAATTTAACAAACACAATCTTGAGTCTTTTCAGCACATTCTTTTCTGTGCATTTTTATGCCTGAATGAGCTGTTGAGGGCGAATGTGGTGTAAGTCAAAAACCTTGTTGACTACCCACACTACATTTTTTTCTAAAATTTTCTAACTGATTCATTTTCCTAATGATAGAACCCAAAAATTTCATTAAGAATATTATAGAAGAGTTAAAGCCCGTTCTATATTGACATTTTTCTTGAAAAAAATGGAGCAGTTTTTATGAAAATGTCGTTTAAGCGTCACTATAAATGCGAAATTTAGAGCTCTTTTTCTCAGAAAACTTTTGTTTTTGAAAACCTTCATTGGAAGTCATCGGAAACTCATCTAATTACAAGTACAATAATATAAACAAATCACTTGAAATGTGCATATTAACGAAGTAAGAAATATTTAAAAAAATATATTTGTGTAATATTTGAAAAAAGAAAGAATTAATTGTGGAGAACAAATTTTATTCGAAGGCGAAATATCTATATTCAATTTTGTAGTTGTAGAAAGGCGTACCACAAAATTTAAAACTTTGTCAATTCTCAAAAATTCAGTGTTAACAGTGAAAATTGTGTCTATAACACTTTTGTAAGTGTGTTTCACTCTATTTTTATAAGTTAAAAGAAAAGAATTTGAGCCTCTTTGAAAAAATTTTGAAAAAGTCCCGAGTGCTTCGTGTAAATCAGCCCCCAAAATTAAAGGAAATTATTCAAATTCGCAGATCTTCGAATGAGGCCAGAAGGACCACGGAGAATTCAGTTTTGAAAACATCCTGTGCATAGCTTAGGCGCTAGTGTCTTGTTCACATACACCACAGGGACGGAGAGACATACAGATAGATGTTTTTAAAAACAAAACACTCTCTTTGTGTCAGGGGACTCCAAAACGTGTATTTCCGTTGAAATCTTGAAATTGGTTTTCCGTTGCATTACATAACTTTCTCTATTCTAAGTTTATGTGTAGTAATAAAATGATATTTCAACTTCATATGAATTTAGGGGACAATGCTGAAAAACAACTATTTTTTTTGATACGATTATGTTAGAATGCGATTCATGTTGTAAAACTGAACATTCCTACTAAAATACAGCCTTCAAACCTTGATTTCGTTTTCGTTTGTCTCAGTATTTTCTTCTATGAATTGTCCTAGGCCCTGTTGAAAGAGGTTGCCAAAGAATTCAATTTTATTGAAGTGTTCAGACCGAGATCATGGTTTGGCTTTGATCATTAGTTATCTTGGGCAGAGCAATGAGGTGAGAAACATGATAGTTCTCTTCCTTTATGACAGTTACTGCCCTTCTTGTTGAAACAGTGCATGTCATATTTGAAGTTAGAAAAGGAAATACTTTAATACCTTCAACGAGCATATGTTCTCACCTACATAATTGCAGCGTATCCTGGCGAAATAGAAATTAATAGTGTTTCTCTTAGAATGTTAGTTCTCGTCGGACCTTTGACCAAATCAATCGCTGCCCAGGAAAGGTGACTCACGTCAAATTAAGGTTAAAACGATGGTTCTACGTAATTTTATTTTAATGTCTTTCCCTCGAAATCCTAGGAATATAAAACCACGAGGTCGAGAAACAACACGAATTATTTCAGTATCATGTATTTTTACTTGGTCTCCATCAGGATCGCCAGCTGTAAGTGCAAGCATCCCTAACCAGCCCCCTCCTCCCCCCAGAAAAAGAAACGGGTTGAGCTATGCTACTGTATGATACGTAAACTGTGGTAAGAATTTGTAACTTGACTTCAAATAACAGGAAATTAATTTGTTCTTTCTACATAGCATCATGTTTAAGGACAAAACACGCAAACATTCACTGTCTATTAATGACATTTTCTCCCTCAGTAGTTGGAAGTCACGTCCGAGGACGCGGAGCCCCCTGGTAACGTACACCCATCCCGCAACCCGGATAACTTCAGCCCTGCCTCCGCCGGAATCAAGGCCACGGCAAGGCGAGCGGAAGTCAAACACTTACGGAGGGGCGGCGCGGCTGTGATCGCACCTCCGAGATTTTAGATTTTCTATTTATACTGCGGCGCGGGAGGCGGCTGAGCGCGCCCTCCCGGAAGGCAAGCACTCGCGACGATGGCCCTCCGGGAGAGGGATGGCGGCAGGGCAGGCAGCCGGGAGAGCGGATGGAGGGTGAGGATGGAGGGCGGGGACTGGAAGGCGGGGGAGGGGACGGAAGGGCGGGAAGTCATCCATAT
>BOPP01000019.1:9544366-9557040 GCA_017312745.1 Gryllus bimaculatus
GCCGCCGCCGCCACCACCGCCGCCGCGCGGCCGCCCGCCGCGACCTGGCAACCCAGCGAGCAGCTCGCCGCCCGCCGCCGCCCCGGCGGCCGCCAACGCCGTCGCCTGCGGGCCCTTGTGTTTCGGCGGCGAGCCGACAGATCCCGCCACCTGTTACAGGCCCAATGTGGCCGCCTCCAGGATTCCCGCGTGGGGAAGGTAACTTCTTTTCAAACTGTATTTTTAGTGTTCCCTGTGGTTCGTGGAGATGATACTGGGAGATATCTGTTGTGAGGCTTTTGACAATGGCAGGTCTATTCATGGGCATTTCTCGGCATGTAAAATGTTTCAGTGAAGATTGTAGTGTTGTGAATTCATTGCCATAGCAAGAGGGGCGTATGGAGTGATCCTTCCTACAACTACAAAGCATAATCACAGAATATTTCTAATCCAAACCAAATTACAATTTCTGTAACCCTTTTGGAGGACCCTAATATTTAGACCTCATGTGTACCAGTTGCGCGAGATGTACACGGTATTGAAATGTTTGTGCATTTGAAAATTATAGTAGACTCCCCGGGTTTGTTGATTCTAAGATACCACCCTACTTGTTCAGTGTTTTTCTTCAATCAAAACATGGCATGGAAATGTAACCATTCTTCACTTTAACAAACACGTACGAAATCTATTCGTTGAGCTCAGAACTCAGTGTGAGAATACACAAGACCCTTGAATCGCCTTTAAATTATGTTTGATGAAAGTTGTGAGTGGATGAAAGCAAGGAGCACTTGTTGCGGGAAGTGTCATGTTCACTCCTCTCTGTCTTTGAATCACTAATGAATAAATTGTTGTCTCAGACTAAAAGGTTGAGCTGAATAAATGTTCGTTGTAAAAACATTCGCATAGGCTCGCTGAAAAGGTAATCATTGGAAGTTTTTGAATGTGTTATTTTGTTTGATTTTAGAACATTCCTTAAATTTAGAAAATTAATTCCAATTTGTATAATTATAATTTATTTCCGGTGTGTAATAGCTGAAATGTCTTTGTACTTTGTTTATTTTTATCAAATTAGAGTGTAATGACTTAGCCGACGTCAAGTACAGCTGTATGCGTTAAGAGACCGTGAAAGCTTTGTTTCACTGTTAAGTTCCAATTAGCAGCCGCCGACATTTTCACTCATGAAAGATTCCGCCACTGACAAATGTCCAATTCTTGTATATACTTTTTGAATAACTAACACATATTTCAACTCTGAAAAATGTCCGTTCTTTCAAAATTCCATATACACAAAGTCCGACTATCGGCAATAGACTGACTAAATATCCTCGAAGTTTTAGTTATATTCCCTTTAACTAGGATCGGATGTTGTGTCTCAGGGCATCAATTGACACTGCAATGTCTCTGACTACCGTTCGAGTCTCGACAGGGACAGAAATTTCGACACTAGCCAGATAACTAGATCGAGTTCATCCGCTGTTTGGTCGACAATTCTAGCGGGGGGCTACTCTGTTCAGTGTTTTTTCGTGGATTCTCCGATCAACATCCCGCGAATGCTGGAGAAGTACCATAACAAACGAACAACGCGAGAATGTCGAGAGACCAGGCAGCTTAAAGCTTGTCCTACTGGTAGGAGATACCTAGTTAGGGAAAACCCGCAAGCCAACGCGTAGACCGGTGCCAGATCTCACCATCCAATGGGATACCAGGACCATAGCAACCCTTTCTACTGCTAATATTTCGTCACTTATGGATATTTACAGTTCATTTGGGAGGTCAATATATAACAGAATATTCTATATCCAATTGAGGAATTTTAGCTAATAGAGTCTTGATGTTGTTTAGGAGAAGTCATTAAATTTTGGACGACTCGGAATTTATAACATCGTTTATTCATTTTCCAAAGAAACGTATAAAGTGCTGCAACGATCATTTATTTGTTCTTTTCACATTAATGTACCAAAAATATATTTCGATAAGACAGTTGGCCTATTACAAGTTTCGATGAACATTCTTCTTCTACCAGTTGATTGCTACGGATCTCTTTGACAGAAGAGGCGTGGAGACTCTCCACGTGCACTCGGGAGTGTGTCACATCCCCACATCCCCTCCGAACGCTGGATGGAACGGTCCTCCCATGAGAACAGCCTCCGTCTCTGGATGTCGTGCTAAAATTAACATTACGCCCGGATAGAAAGAGTTGAACTTCCTTCAACGCTGCCGATTATCTGTGTCGCCTCGGGTTTCTCACTCGTGTTTTCTCAGCAATGCGAAAGGATACGATTGAATTTGTAGTTTATCCAATGGATCTCTTTTCTAGCGGATCCAATAGATCTTTTTCTTTTGCAATATTTTTTTATCTTAAAGAAGTGTACTAAATGGATAGATTATACGCGTGTTAAGTTGAAGTAGAAAGCCTAAGTCACTTTGAAATAGAAGAGATGAGGCCAACTGATGAATAAGAATGCAAGCCCTGTATTTAATTTTTCTATAGTACTTTTTAACTTGTATATCATGTAATTTCTTTCGCACTCATTAAATGAATGCAATGTAGAGAAGTAAGAAATGGTAAAAATGATACAACCCTCCAAGGAAAGCAACAGCTTTTACATTCTCATTACACGAGTTCGGAAGTCAATTATTGAATCCAGTCAACGTACTGTGTAGCTTATGGTAATGTGTAATTCTTAACTTATTTTGTAAAAATGTCAGTACATAAACGATTAATTAGTGAAGAACTGTTACAATGAATTAAATTTCTTCTGAATCTGAAACATAATTTTGAGTGATTTGCAATGAAGGAGAAGTTGGCAAACTTTATTTTTGTATGTTGTAAACATTTGCATAAATTTTCGCATATATTCTTATTACCTCAAACTAGATTAAAATATCGGGGTCGTTAGAATTTTTTCATGTAAGATCCTTTCAAAAAGCTATGAGGGACAGAATTCTGCAATGTGAAAAATATGACGTAATTAACCTTCTCAGATCAGCTAGATTGGACAGATCATCTGCTAATTGAAGCTGCCGCGCTTTTGGATCAAACTCGATACGAATGGATTTAAACTCTTACGTTTTTATCGTTCTTAATTGAACCACTCTTTAATCAGGTCGAATGGAACTACAGCTAATGTATCCTCCTCTGAATGTTGTCATTTTAGAGAACATTTCGTGTTGTATTAAGGTAATTGAACAAATTTTATGAAATATTTCATCTCCAACTTTTTGTGTGAACGTATTAACATCAGTAATATTGAAATTAGTTTGTACTGATAACCTTCCCTTAAACAATAAGTGATTGTGTGACGTTTTATTTTTTCTATTGCAGTAATGAAGAGAAAATAATTCATAAATTTCGTTATCTTTCAAGAATCGTATCGCTGATCTGAATTATTCAACTATTCCATACCAATATTAATGTAATATAATGTGAGAGGCGTCAATGTTTTCGTGTCTTATCCAGGAACCCGAACAAAGTCCAAAACCAGTGAAACAGATTCGAATTTCACTAAAAGTGCAAATACTTGATTACCTACTTCCTCCTATTCTCATAGTGCGGAACCGGGTATTTTTCATTCTCAGTGCATCACTGCTTATGAAACAGCTGCCGTCATGCGACAGCAAGGCTCCGAAGAAGAACTCGTAGTATTAAACATTTGCTATTAACATGTTCCGTCATCTAATTGCACTTTTTAAATATATTTGGTATGCAAGGAAGTGTCGAACCGAATAAATGCTATACCATGTTATTGCAATATTAGTGAAGCATATCAGTAAATATACTATTTATTTGAGAGATTTTCGAGATTTTCGAGAGATTTGAGAGATGTACTGTTTATGAAGATAGGTATTCAAAGCCAATAATACATTATTTATATAATTTTTATATTAGAATTAATATATTTAGTAACTTTTTTAATCATACAATCATGAACGATTGTTTTTGTCGTATTTTAAATAGCTTTCGCTTTCAGGAAATATTCCACTTTTACCTTAAAGAAATTTTGAGTTTAGGAATATTCAATATGCGGGTTGCCTCGGTAGCACTGTTAATCAGGCGGTGCTGGTTTCGATATCCGGTGGTGGGGAATTCCTACCACTTACGAGAAAGCTGGGTCGAATTCAACCTTTGTCTGGAGGAGAATTCCATCGGCCATAAAGGTCTTTTCATATTCTTACCCATCCTTCCATGGCTTCTCCTATCATTACCAGACGAATTCCGGAGCTGTATTCTAACAAACTGGCTAAGAACAGAGAGCGATCTTGCCTTCCTCATTTTTGTCCCTTCTCGTCCTGTTACATACGATGTCTTGATACCACTCGGGAGCTTTGACCCGGCTGGGGCTCTTGAGAGCTGCTGGTGAGTAACTTGGAGGGCGCAAACATCGTCTAGGTGATGTGCAGGTCGGCGCCGGATTTCACGTCCCATCGGGGAAAGAACACTTCTACCTTGCGGGTTATAATATGCTGTACACTTACGAGGCAAATGACATCAGTAGATGATTTGCCTGGAATTTAATTACTCATTCACTCACTTCAATATGTCAAAATGTATTGTAAATCACCAAAATACCCATTGCGGGCGGTATGGAAACGTAGTTCTCCGGCGTACACGAAGTACATAAAAGCAGCCTTTGGAAATTCTGTTAACCAAATTTTGAATGTTTTCGCGAACAGGTTAAAAGATGGTAAAATGGTTATAATTTAATACTATTTTTGCGAATGAATTATTTTATCTTTTGCGTATGTAGTCTCATTGAGATAGGGACACAGTGAATGAGACAGTCTCACTGTGTCCCTCACGGTTTGTCATTGTGTCACAACACTGTTTGCTCCAGTATTTAAAATCCTTAAGACCCTAACCGCTATCTAGCAAAGTTAACTTCAAAACTTTCCACTAACTCTCCTTAAAACTTGAAATTATTTGTAATAGCTGATTTATGAAATCAGCGTTGATTTTTCTACTGATTCTCCCCACTGTATCTAAAATTGCTTTTAGCGCCTTAGTAATCTTACAAACAGTGAAAATATCTGTAGTATGTGTTTTAATTTTGATATAAATTTCGTAGACCACTTTTTCTTTAGCTTTTAACGATAAGAACTTGCTAGTTATGTATTTTAACGAACAAAAAAGAGAAGAAAATTAAGCTTAAAAACAAGTTATGATATTATTTATCGAAACTAACGTTTTCCTTCGGAAGGGAGCACCTTTTCTTATTAAATGCTTTTAAAAAGAAACAAAGTAACACAATAAACTATTCTAGGCCTATTCGGGTAAATTTAAAAATATGATATCAAAGTGATAATAAACATTCCAAGTTGTAGTAGCCTAAATATTTATTGTAAGCGATTTGTATCCGAGGGTTAAACGGTAGTTAATGCCCTGAAAATAAAACAACCCAGTTCATTACGGGGTGTCTTTTAATGTCTAAGCAAACTTTATTTTCACATGGCAGATAGATATCCCGAATTTAATTGACTGGGCTAGAGTCAAATATCTGGTGATTCAAAAAGAAGAGAGAAAATGTAGAGTAACGTTTCAAAATAACGATCTTTATCTCGCAAATTTCAATACTCCTTTTTAAAAAGGTTCAAATGTAATTGAAAATAATTTAGGATTTTAAGAAATACATCCCCTCTGAACGTCAGCATGACGTACTCAGGGGTGGTGCTAGGCAATCAGAGACCAAAGGGGGTTCCGGGGATGGGGCGGTGGCACGTAGGCCATGCCCCTCAAAGCCAACTCTTTTCTCATTGTTGTCATTTTACTCACTTTATTGAAAATAATTACAGTAAACAGATATCATCAGATTGAAAATGATATTCTCGTTACGAAAGGACTCGGAACATTTTTAACTTCAAACTAACAATTTCAAAAAAAAACCAAAATTATTTATGGGGTCCGACTGAATTTGCTCTGTCTCCACGAAATACTTCGCGGATCTGGCCCTGGGTCGACGATCATGCCGAGGAAGAAGAGGTGTGCTTGGTAGGTGGGACGTACTGTTTAGGTGAGATTGGGACCCTTGTTAAGTGTAGTCTATTCGATAAGTAGGATCTTTTCGATAGGTCGAACCTCTTCAGCCGATCAATTCAATTCACGCCTCCTTCAGGGGGAGACGGTGAATCACCGTAATGCCTGTGATTGTTTAAAATTTACTGAAAGAATGCATTGATGCACGGAGGATCAGGTGCAACAGAATGTTTTTATTATGATAATAAATAGGCATTTGTGTAAAATTAGACGTCATGGCTAATGCCATGTTTATAAACTGATTATTATAACATTGCGTCTAAAAAAGGAACTTATTGTATTGAGAGAGACTATTGGCTGGTAACTAGACTATCCAGAAGCAGTTCGGACTTTTGGATTTACTACGTTCAGTACTAACCGTATAAAGTTAAAAGAAGAGTAAGTGTTGTTTACAGTGAAAATAAATGTAAATTGATCAAAATATATGAGTACATTTAAATATTATAGTAAGAAATACAAGAAATATACAGTATTGTTACATTTTTATGATAATTAGTTCATTCTGTTTTAAGGGTCTGATATTTCTTTAAGGGATAATATTTCTAATATATTACGTGGTACTGTTAAAACCACTTTCGTATTCATGATGTTGGAGGCGTATATCGGTATTCTAAGTACATACATTACCAAGGAGCCCTACCATAAGCAATGTGTGTGTCGACAGGCCCAGCGTCACCCCCAGCTACATCACCATCGGCTCCATCCGCTACGGCGTGCGCTTCGCGGCGGGCAACGGCGTGGCGCCGCTGGCGGAGGCGGCGGGGGCGGCGCCCGCGGTCGACCCCGCCGCCACGCGCGCGCCCGGCGCCCCCCGCGTCGGGGACCGAGGCGCCGCCACAAACCGCAACCGCCGACCGAACCCAGGAAGAGCCGCCCGCCCGCCCGCCCGCCCCCGCCCGCCTCTCTCTCCACCGCCGCCTCCCCCCGTGCTCGCCCCCCCGCGACGCCGCCTCCACGACCAAACACGCGGCGGCGGCGCGGTGGTGGCGGCGGCGCGACTGCTGCTGCGGCGTCGTCATTTCCTGAGCCCCTCCTGGATCCCGCTCCGCCGGCCGCGCCCGAAAGACCACTGCGGCCGCTATAATAGACGCGGTATCTTTAGCTCGCATATTAAATAGTGCGAGTGAGGCCGCCACAGGCGCGCGCGACGCTCCAGTGTTTCCGCACACTTGTGTCGCAGGGGCGCGGCGCTGCGCGGCCGCCGTCGGCCAGCACCCTGCCCAAGCGCCGCAGCTAGCCGCGCCGCGCGATGAGTGAGCAAGCAAGCAGAAAGGCCCGCTGCCGCCCCGCCCGCCTCGCCGTCCGCCCGCCCGCGCGTCCTCCCTGCCCCGCCGTCGACGCGTTCGCCGTCCTGTGCTGCTGCCGCCGCCCCCCCCGCCCTCGCCGCCGCCGCCCCCGCCGCCCCCGCCGCCGCCCCTCGCGGCACGCCCACCCGCTCCTTGCGGGCCGGCGCATCCTGGTGCGCGCCAAAGCCCACCTGCCCGCATACCTCAAACTTGCGCCGCCGCTCCCCCGACGCACACGGCCGCGCCTGGCTCACCCCGCCGCCTCCCCCGCCAGCGCCTTTCCCCGCCGACAACCTGGCCGAGAGGAGACGCGAGCACCGGGCAACCCGCGGCGCAAAACCCTGGACCGGCCTGCCCAGGTTCCGCTGGGTGCGCGCGGCGCGACAAGGCGAAGAAGAGCGACGCGCGTGCGGCGGCGCGGCGGCAGCGCAGAAGAAGCAAAACCCGCGTCGCAGCAGCCGACAAGACGGAAGACCTCCCGCCCGCGCTCCACCCGAGCGCCCTCCCAACCCACCACCTCCTCAGCCCCCGACCCGGAAAAGGCGGACCGCGCCGGCCGCCCCCGACGAGTGAGCCCCCCCCGCCCCCGCCAACCCGGCCGTGCCGCAACGCACCTACCCATCGCCACCGCGCTCTCACACGCGCCCGACCCCCTCATCGCGCCCCCTGCCCGCCGCGTCAGCCTCCCCCACCGCCGCCGCCGAGCGCTGACTGGTGTCGACAAGCCGCTGCTAACAAGCAAGCGGTGGCGGCGTGCGCGCCTGGCGCTGCAGCGACGTCGACGGAAAGGAGCGCGGCGGTGGCGCGGCCGACGACCAGCGTCGCCGTCCAAAGACGCACGTCCAGTGCAAGCTTCCGCGCGGCCCGGCCGCTACCGACATGACGCGCCTTTGGAAGCCGCACGAGCCGCCGCGGCCGACTGCCCGAGAACGATGACAGATTCGAGTGCCTACAACCATCCCCAGCCTTCCCAAAGCCCGAGTCGCGCCACCATCGTGGGCTCCTACATGCAACGCACCATCCCCCGATACGCAGCGCGTCTTTCTCGCATGGAACTTCTCCCCGGCCACGCAAGATAACATTCGCAGCACGGACGCACGAGCCCGATACTCCGCACTTCCACTACCGTGTCGATCGGTAACACCCGGGTGTCTCTCGCTGCGCTCAACTCTCCATCGCCGGAGGTCGTTTGACGCTGCCCCGCCCGCCGCCTGTGCCTACATCTCTGCCGTCCCTCCTTCAGCCCGTCGTTCCTCGACGATGTGAAGCGCTGAAGAGCCGACCGGCTCCACGCGCCTCCGTCGACTCCGCGTTGTTGTCGACGAAGGCCTTCTAAGCTAGCGAGGTTGCCGCACGATTGCCGCATGGCGAAAGCGGACGGCGTCGAGCCCGATCAGGCCCGGCGGGCGAGGCGCGCACAAAGTACCTGGCGCCCGCCCCGCTCGCTCACCTAAACCGCTGCCGCGCCTCTGCCGCTCCCGGCTCCACGAAACATTCCCCCTTCTCCTCCATCGACGGCAACGGACTCAAGAGCCTCTGCGTACGCCCCCCGCGGCATGCTGTCAGCAGCACCGTGCGCGACTCGCCGGAAGTTCATCGAAGAGTGCAGCGTCGGTAGCGGAAAGAGACGTATCAAGTGAGAGCTGCAATCGTATCTTCCGCCGACGCCGAAGGACTCCTCCGCCCATCCGCTGACAACCACCGCTTCTACCTCCGGGAACGACCCGGAGCAAGAGGAGCCCCGAATTGCGAGTGCGCGCAGAAGCGGTGACACAAGCGACAGTACGTGGGCGACGCGGGGCGCGGGAAACGGGAAGAGCCGCTGTCGCAGTCGAGCGAGCTGCGACTAGGCCAAGTGTTGCAGCGACTCTGCACCGCGCCCGCTTGCGCAAGGGGCCTTCCCAGCGACGAGGACCCCCGCTGCTCGCCGAGACATCGACCACGATCGGTGGGGGTGTCGGGCGCTCCCCAAGACCACGACCACGCGCCCCGCCCGAGCATGCCGCGAGTGTCGCCGGAGAGGGACTCGAGTGCGACAACACACGACCACGACGTGTTCGTGTGCGGTGCCGGCGCAGGCGCCTCTAGTCAAGCGCACCCGAGCGCGGCCCCCGGGAGGCGCGTCCTCCGACGCGGAGGCGAGCGGCCCGCCCGCGGCGGCCAAGGAGTGGTCGGAGGGCGAGTGCGAGAGGCAGCGGAGCGCGCGAAGCGCGCTGGAGCAGCGCCGCAGAGAGTCGCAGACCCCGAACAAGGGCGGCGCGGCGCCCGCGCGCCCGTTTGTGGCGCCGCGCGCCCCCCGCCCGCACAGGGCGCCGCCGCCCGCGCCTCATGTTCCAGAACTCCGACGAGAAACGACGACGAGCCGCCGCGCTCGCCGTCGCCGCGCCGCTACCAGCTGCTGGCGCGCGCCGACTCGCGTCGGGAGGCGAGAGCGACCGGCGAGCCGCTGCCCGCCCACACGCCTTGCGCGACCGCAGAACCGCACCGCCAGCCCGTTCCTTCTTCCCGCCCTCGAACCTCTCCGACTCGGAGGCCCCGCGGCGGCTGTCGGCTCTGCGGGGCGTCCGGCGCGGCAAGCCCCGCCCCGAGCGCGCAAGCCCGCACGTGCCGCGCCGCTACCACCAAAGCGCCCGCTGCGCGCCCCTTCCCCGGCAGATGCTGGAGGCAACATTTGAAGACCCCGAGACGACCGCCAATCTTCTCCAAGCTCAACTACAAACGCACGAGCCTCAATGCCTGGAAGCAGCGTGACGCCCGGATCGGGGGAGGCGTGTCCGTCGCCCCGGCCGCCGGTGGCGCGCCCGCGTCGCCGACCCGCGCGACGGCGGCGGCTGTGCTTGGTGCGGACCGCGCGCCCTCACCGCGCAGTCCCTGGACGACTCCATGCTGCGCGGGCGGCTACGGGCGCGCCTCCTCCGCCACGTCGCCCCCTCGCCGCAGCCGCCCTCTCCCCCAAGCGCAAGGTGAGGCTAAACATCCCTTCTCGCCCCCGAGGCCCGGCGGGCGGACCATGCGTCGCGGCCCCTCGTCAACCACCCAGCGGCACCACCTCCAGCCCGTCGCAAGCTGAAGCTGACCGGCGCGGCTGAGCACCAGCAGCCCCGCCGCAACTACGGCGCCGCCGCCGAGCCCCTCGCCCGGAAGCTGCTGGCGACTCTGCGCGGCACTCGGCGGCTGTTGCACCCGCGCCACCCCGCCGTCGCCCGCCCCCGCCGGCCAGCGCCGCCCGCCGCCGCACCTGCTGGCCGCCGGCCGCCCCCGCGCCCGCGCCGCCGCTGACGCCGCTCGGCCCCGCCCCCGCGCCCACGCCCGCGCCACCCGGAGGAGGAGGAGGAGGAGGAGCAGGCTCCAGCGCCACCCCGAACGGCGCCGCGCTGCAGCACTGGAAGGTAGGCAGCACCCACTCTTGCAGCGAACCGATTCTGAGAACCGAATCCATTTGTGAATCTAGGAATCCAGTAAATGTGGTGATATGCATCAGTTCTTTAAATCATATTTCTTTTGTCATTATTTTTCTTTCATCTGTTCCGAAATTCAGCTTCATATTAAGGCGAAAGTAATTATGACAAATACATGGTTTTTAAGTGTTTTTTAAGTTGACTTCTCACGACGAAAATATTTTGTGGATTTTCTTATCGAAACATGCTGAAACCTTTCACTTTTTATTTACATATATATCCGATAAGTACATATAGCACACCTAAAACAATTTAAAATTGGAGCTCAATATTTTTTAATAAATTTCTTTACGTTCCTCAGTATTAGATCATTAAATCATTATATGTACAGTCATTTTCAAAATACTAGTAGTTTTTCAGAAATTTGTTGTGTATATATTGTAAGTGATGTTCCAGTTTAAAGATGTTTAGCTAAATGGTTGGCGTGCTACCGTCAGGTCTCAGTTGCGTATCTTGGTCAACGCATTTTTTTCCCTTTCTGAAAAATAGTCCCCAGTAGCATAAACCCAATGCATTGAATATAATGCCAAAGATATGTTTCATTGAAATTTTTAATTTTCAAAGAGCTATTTCGTATTTTTTTAAAATCCAGCTCGTAGCCTTGTGGAGAGTTCTTTCAACAGTGTCAGTGGGATAGATGTGACCTAACCGTTGCAAATTAGGCCAGCAAATATGTGCTGTCCCAACCATAGTTTCTCTTATGTGGTAGACTTTAGTTAGTAATCTTCAGCAATCGGAATTTTGTGAGCCATTGAATGAGGCGTCATCTTCCGTAGCCACCACCATTAAGATGGGCCACTTTTTCTCCTTTAGACTCAGAATTAGCACTGCTGATGTTTCTGGAAGAACTGCTGGAGTTGCAGCTGATTACATAAGAGGAATTTTCCTCCTTGTGTGCTGTAAAAATATAAAATTATTTTATTTTCCTGATACAGTACTCAACATAATTCCGTTATTTATATTCATAATTTTCATATTACTTATATTAAATTTCCCAATCCTAAAATTTTGTCTACAATCAAATAATTACAAATAATGGCATTCATTATTTTTAATTAATACTGTAGATCAGAATATAAAGAATCTATACTTTCCGACTTATTCTTGTAAATGAGGTTAATTGACTCAATGCTGCACACGCCTGGAAGATAGGCAACCAGCAGTGCGAGTTTGCGTCTCCGGACGACGACCTCGCCGGCCCACAGTTTCCCCTGGGAGACAATAGTCGAAAGAGTTTCCATGGTACTGGATTTATGAGTATTGTCTAAATGTTATAGGTCACTTCCTTGATATAGTGGCACTTCAGCTTTTCCATCCCCTTTATGCGTAAAGATGTCGTTCATTAACTATTAAATTCTATTTCTTCCATAATCTTTTGTGATCTCTGAAAGTTACTCTGTTGGTTTAATATACTGCCAATATTTACAGTCATATTTTAAATTTTACGACCGTGTGTGACACATCATTGTGAAAACAAGTACTCACAAGGAGGAATACTGATATTCATTCATCTGAACCGAGATAAGTACCTTCTATCCCTTCTTAAATGAAATAATCTAACAATCAAGTTGATGTTGCCGTTGAAAGAAATACTACTACTAAAATATTAATGCGTTAATAATTTTCTGAAAGGGTCTTAATCTTGATAACATGTTAGAATTTTGGTGATTGTTCGTGATGAAAAATAATATGTCGTGTTTCTTTTAGATCTTTCCCATCTTAGAAATTTTACAATACTTCACGTCTATTTCGAGGCGTTCTTGCCCCATGAATGGCTGGGTCAGTGCACGAGTCGTTGCTGTTCCGTTCCGCAGAGAGGAGATTGGCCTTTGGTCCGCGGCGCGGCGCGGCGGGCGTCGGCGCGGGAGAAACCAGTGCGTAAGCGCGTGCGGGTGTTTGCTCGGGGGGCGGGGAGGAGTG
>BOPP01000019.1:9557271-9576870 GCA_017312745.1 Gryllus bimaculatus
CGCCAGCTGACCCTTGGCCACTGAGCCAAGATCACCACCTCGCGTACACCAACCCTCGCCCTCTAACCCTCACCCTCTAGCCCTCGCCCTCCAACTCTCACCCTCCATCCCTCGCCCTCCAACCCTCGCCCACCGGCCTTCACACACCAACCCTCACACACCGACCCTCATACACCGACCCTCACCCACTACTCACCCACCAGCCCTTGCCCGGCAACCCTCGCTCAGTCACTCACCTACCCGCGATTATCTCTCACCCTCGCCTACTGACCCTAATCCAACTCCCCCAGCAACCCTCACACAACGACCCTCACACAACAACCTTCACACAACGACCCTCACACAACAACCCTCACCCAAGTACCCTCACCCGACAGCCCATAAATGACCTTTGAAAGGAATCAGTCTCCTGAAAAATTTGTCTGATATAATTTATTACATTTGTATTGTGAGAAGCAAATTAGTCTACTGAGTATCTCAAAGAACAATTGAACTTACTACAGACGTAGCCATTACAATAGTGCTTGTCACAATAGCCCATTACAATAAAAAGGATTACGATTATTGCGACGGAACCTTCATAACGAGAATGGGGCTATACACTTTCTATAGGAGAAGCAAAGTTGTCCTTTCTACAGTGATTGTCCAGTGCCTGCTATAAATCTTAAGGTCCTTGTTTCTTTACTTTCTCATTGTCTTCCGTAAATTATACACGAAATATGTCTGTACTAACATTTATTTAAACAAATAAATGTTGGACGCCTGTATTGTTCAGATGCGTTGAACATCCAAACAGGAAAGATAAATGCACATTGACAGAAATGTTGTAATCCAACGTAACTGAGAATGTTCAGTAAGTGATCGTATAGTTAATTATGCGTATGGTAAGATTCACTAAACATGATTTAGTTTCGTGTAGTAAATCAGACAATTGATAACCATAACTAAATGAACAATGAGAGTTGTCATTGATACTTTACTTGTTTCGTAGGTAAAATTATAATTTGATATCTACATTCCATGTCGTCACAACTAAACACTGGTTAGCAAGCTCGTCTTGTCAGAAATCTGACCAATTTCAACGCTTGTAGAGCCCATTTGAACTATTAAAAACGAACGCTGTGTATATTATTATACTGTATTAACGACGTGCTTAGTATTTTTCTAATTTTAAATAATTAGGTTTTGTAGTCTAAACACATAGTAAAAGTACGGTCGGTAGCCAAACGTCGGCAGCCAAAGTCCGTAACTCTTCTGCTTGGCGAGGGTCTGACAAGTTACCGTGATTAAGGAAATACGAGTGCATGAGGCCGTTGGATTTGTGACCGCTGAGGAACCCCAGTTTCATAACTACCTTTATGAAGGGTTAGAAAGATTCCCTTCTACGTTTGTGCTTATTCCTGGAGTTACTCAGAGTTTAGTGATTTATGAAACGCAAATATTCGTTTAGTAATTTTCACTGTAGCGTGTTAAATAAATATTGCGACCGTTTTAATGAACATTACTATACGAGCATTAGTATGTTTAACTAAACTGCAGTTTTGTGAACGTGACAAAGCACTTCGTTCTCCCAAAATATACTACATAAATCGTTCAACCTACTAGATAATTAATTGTATAATGAAACATTTCTTTCTGTGTGTGTTAATATGATACATCCAGACAGTGAAGTACCGCATTAAATGCTCAACAACTTTTTCAATAAACCATATTTTGAGAGGTGGCAAATGCATGTTTGTATTTTATTTGGATCGTATCAGAGTAGTATAATTAACAGTAAACTATCTTCGAAAGATACCTAAATTTGTCAAAGCCTGAACATAAATATAGTTTTACCAGTAAATATTGAAATTTTTTTTCTACGTTCATTTCTAATAATGGAAGCAGATGTTCGTCAAAATTGCAACGTAGAGAGTTATCGTTGTCATTTGTCTCTACCTGGCAAAGGTATACCCATAATAGAAGACCCCGGATAAACAAAGGCGAACGCTTCTTGAGGTCGCGGATAATCGAGATCTTCTCGGTTCCACGGGTTGTGGGTTTTATGCTATAGTAATCATGATTTTCTTTAGATATTGATAGTAATAACTACTTGGTATTTGGAGAAGATAGGACTTGCTGTACTCTGTGAACCTATAAAACAAATATTTAGTTATTAAATTGTTATTTTTGTTGTTGAGAAAGGCCATCATTTCCCATAAGAAGAAGCGGTCAATAGGAAGTCGATGACAAATCTTGACTCTCTGAAGATTGAGACTTTACAACCGGCAGGGAGGAACGTATTGTGACGTAGTGAAATAAGAAATAAATTTCAATAACAAAATAAAAATAATATATTCAAAGATTATGTACAAGTTACAATGAATTGCTAATATTAAAACACTCCGGCAACCTTTTCCTTTCGGAACACTGCTTTACCGCAGAAAATACAAGCCACGCGTGATGCGCGCCGTCGGACCTCTGTCCCGTGACAATTACCGTCACATGGCCTGACGCCAAAAGTTAACCCGGTCGTGGCGACCGTGTGCCTACAGCACGTGAGATTGTCTGGCCTTTACTCTCCGGACATCTCGCCCTCACTCCTACACCCTCCTTGTACATACACGTACAAGCTACCCGATGCAAACTGAATGAGAACGCGGGCGCAGATGGCGCCGCGTTAAATAGTTGAGACTGACACCCCCACCACTGTTCCATAGGTAGGCTCGCCGGCTGGCGCGAGACTCGCAGGCCAGCCTTTGGTTTACGCCTACACACAGAATTCTCAGGTTGGCTGCCTGCTTCCGTAAACGTGGCTCGCCGGCAGCATCCTCGGAGTTTACAGCCTCCGGTATTCTTCGCTCTGCGGCACTACCTGAGTCAACCGCCCGAGCGCAAACTCCCGGATGTTCAGGCTCAACCCCTTCCTCCCCCGCAGCGTACTTTCTCCAACCTAACGGTTCTGGCCCTCGTGTTAACGACGCCACAGTATTAAACTGGATTCGAAGAAGTCGACCAAACTGATAACTTAAGAAAAGGCCTGCTCAAAGCAATATGCGTAGGGCACCCAGGGCTGCCCCAGGAGCACAGTACACCATCCTATTCACTCGCACTACTTCAAATTCAGGTCTGGGAGGACTGTGTTCTTGATGAGGGTGGCTACTCTCGGAACCTTTCAACTCACCTTCAACGTGTCATACTTGTTTGAAATTGTAGTGGAATTCTTCCAGGTGCAGAGTCTTTGTTTCGGATTGTAATTACCGCATAATGTTCGCCAGAGGATTAATGTTCTAGACTTCGTCCTCTTTCTGCTGGCTTCGTTTGTAGGATTTTCAGCTCAGTCTCTTTCAGATTGTTCTCATGGGAGCGCTCCTCAGGTTGCAAGAAGTATCACGATTTCAGTGGTGGGGTGCGGTGTGCGGTGGGTCACATGTAGAGGGTAATGTAGTATCTCAAAGAAAGCAATTTGTAAAAATGGATTTATTCCAACCACAATCAGTATAGAAGTAGACAAATTCAAGCCAGATCCAAACAATTTTCCAGAAGATGTACCGAAGAATGTCCAAGTCACAATTTCCCGGGGAGATGTCCAAAATCGCAGCCGTTGTGCCGTTCACTGTTCCTAGAGAGAGAAAGTCCGTAACCGTAGCTGTGTCGTTGCACTTGTTCACAATCCACTTATCACTTCACAATGTAGGCAGGCGCTTGACCGTCTCTCTGCTCGCCGGGCGCGTCTGCGTCTGCGTTTGGTGGTAGCTCTCTGAGAAATGTTACTTACACTGGCTTTTCGTATTTTCAGTTGAAATCGACGGGCAATCATCCAATCAGAAAGGCAGCGCATGATGCAGAATTAGATGAGCGTTTACTGCTAACTCTCATTAATGTCAATTTCAAAATCCCATCCAATGCTCTCACCAAACACTTGCTAGATAAAATACATTATTTTTGTTTTAAAAATATAAAAATATTAAAATTGGAAAAATATTACAAACACGCTTTATCAAGGTTTTCAATTGATAGTATGGTAAAGAATAAACATGCCGTTGGTAAAAGAAAGAATGTGGAACAGTTACATCTGTTAACTATATATATGTGTTATCGTAATTTTGTCAATTGTTATTAGAAGTTTTCATTCCCATATCTTTCCTGTCTTCTGTTCACACAGTTTATAATTCTTGTATTCTTCCATTCTCTGTGATAATTTTAATCATTGAATATACCTTGTTAAATTTTACCCTTTCGTTCCTTGTCCTTTCCATGATTGTTGAAACCTCATTTCGCTTCTTCAATGCACACTTCTTTTCGTTTTATTGATATCCAGATTATGTCCTCAGAAGTTTACTGGCATTTTGTTTTATCGTTTATTTATTTAACTGTCCTTAATTTGACTATGTGTGTTGTGATTCAATATGTGACTGATATTTAATATTAGTGATTGTTTGACCCATTTTTATGGTCTTGATTTCCTATGTCGTTGTTTTTACTAAGCGTATTTACCGGATACTTGTCATGACATTTTTTTTTATTTTTTAATAAAAACAAAACATCAAACATCCACTAAAAACGTCTATATTTAACCTCTCAAGATTTTAAGATATGATATTTCTTCCTTATTAAAAGATTGAAGAGTTGCGGACTCCATCGCAATAGATCTTCTATAGCTTACATTTTACGAACTAACTCATGTATATTCATACGTTGCCAACGTAGCAATGTATCTGCAGCGTATCTCCTGCAGTGACGCTGGCCAGCGCCTCTTCAAGCTTCGCGAGAGCTTCTCCGGTTGGCCGCCTCCGCTGGCAGCGCGAGCGTCGCGTCGTGTCGTGTCGCACCGGGCCGTCGTGCCCGCGGGGTATTGTCCAAAACGCACGGGGCGCCCCCTAGCACTATTATTTACGGGCGCGACTTTAAATAACGGCGACTTGGCAGGCAGCTGTCACCCGATGACGTCCATTGCTCTAAATGCGGCCAAGTCTCATTTCCGCGGAAATATCGATTCGCGAACCATTTTATGAATGGAGCCGCCCTGACGTCACGCTGCTCGTGGATTTGGGCGGCGCGCGCGACCCGCGGCTAAAAGTAGTGCGCCAGGCGCGGAGGACCGTAGAGGAGCCTGTGTGTGTGTGTGTGTGTTTGAGTGAATAGGCGTGCGTAGCGGCTGGTGAGCCCGGCGCGCCCTTAGGACTCTGTTACGTCAGCAGACAACCGCATGGATACTATATTCTTTACAAACATCTTGAAACTGCGAATTTATTTCTTATTAGAAAATTGTAAATTACTTTACTTAACGTGTTCCAAATAGAACTTAAAGGGGACTGAACAACTTATATTTTTGTTTTATTCAACCAAATAATATTTCTGATTTCATGTATGTACTAGTTCATTTTGCATTTTTTATAATACAAAATTTCAACTAAATGAACATCCCATAAATAGTATTAAAAAAAAGGCGCCTTTCCCGGAACGTATAAAATAATATTTGATAGTTGAAATGGAAAAAAAATTCTTTGTTGTTTCTTTGTATTTTTGAACACGTTAGTTCTCGACTCTTTGCGTTTCAAATAAAAATATTTGCCGTGTCATTAAAGTTCGGTTATGCAACTTTTCAAGCCATTCAAGTACATAATTAATATTTAACGTATGAATCTTCAGAAAATTCCAAACTTTTGTTAACGTATTCTACCAAACTTCTGGAGACCCAGAGTTTCGCTGTTAACGCATCAGCCAAGATGGCGAACTTTTATTAAGTTGCATAATAATAATTAAAGATGGTGCACTTTGTAATTTGTTACCATAGAAAACACGCACAATATATTAACACTGTATTTATCGTTGTTTACAAAGACTGATTAGGAACCAGACTGATTTAGAAAACAAAAAGAGTACCTACATTATTATGTTAATAATTGAAAGAGAATTCTCAGTACAAATGAATATATACTACTTGTTAATAGTAATATTTTTACAGAAAACGTAAGCGAGATTGCCATTTACGAATTCTACTGAATATTATCCTACTACGTTTAATATTCCAGGCTACGTTCTCCCACTCTATTTCTGTTTAATCACTCTCCACCTTCATTGTCTTTGCGTCCAGTGCTCTGTTTTTTTCGCGCGAGCCCATCTTATTGTGTTGAATAGCGTAGCAATGAATCACAGCCGAAGAATCCACGACCACCCGCCGGATGGATCAAGCCGCCCCCTTCCCCGAGCGTCTATTTCGGTTCGCGCTCGCGCGTATGCTCGCGCGTCTTCGCGGGGGCAATGTTTGAAAGCGCGCAGCGCCCACAAAGCATTCCGACGCCGCGCCGGGGACGCGTAAGCGAAGGTAAAGGTTGGCCTAATGGGCTCGCGAGCGGGTGGTCCTCCGACCGATGCGTTCCGCGCCGCCGCCCCCGCCCCNNCCTGCCCCTCCCCGGAGGATTGTTTTCTTCTCAGTCAGCTTCCAGCTGCAGCACTACTAACCAGTTCGGGATTAATCACTCTTCGAACGAAATAAGACGAAGGCAAATGCAACTAGTATTTAGCGCACTATCCACGCTGATTGTACCGTACGGACAGACGTGGAATTTAAACACCGGGGTTGATGATTTCCAAGAAGACCTAACATATGTGCATAACATATGTATAATGTGTTGTAAACCGAATGCAGTAGCCTATGAACGTTAATCAAGGGGGCGAAGGTCAATACCTCACCAGTTAGAGGATATATTAACGTTACCTTTCCGAACTTCTGTGACCCGACTAGCGATATACTTTACATATCGATGAAGTAGTTCTAAACAACGTACTTCTATGGTGGATAACGACAAGATAAAGAAAATTTAAACAATACTAATTCTTATTTATTCAAACAAGTTAAAGTTTTTGCATAATTGTTGCTGATATTAATAGGAAAATTTGGTGGCTTGAGATGCTTTCAACCAGTTCTATAACAGAGAATTCATCGTATGAGCGAATGGTCCCGATAAATTATATTTTTTCTCACAAATTACATTTTAAAATATAATTGTTACATTTTCAAACTAATTACATAGGCAAGCAACATTATCTGCAAATTTATTGCTGATTTATAAAGAGTTCGGTGTGCTGAATTCAGAAAAAAAAATCAAAAAATTCTACCACCTATCCTTTTTCCCCAAGTACGTATTTTCATTGTATGTCTTCAGAAAAAAATCACTTTTCTGTTATCCCTTACGAAGGTGAGGGAAACATTGTCTGCAAATTAATAGCTAATTTATGCATATTTTGGTACGCTGAATTCAGAAAAACGATGTAAAAATTTTGTCATCCATAATTTTCGCACAAATTAGTATTTTAATTGTAAGATCCGAAGAATGAATACATTATTTCTATCATGCAATTGTTATTCCTGCTCTTGACTTCGGAAAATTCTTACTTAAAGCAGATTAAAATGATATTGTAGAAATGGACTTCCTTGGTTGTTCACTTATGGCATTAGAACTCGTTAGACTGTTATTCCAGTATAGATTTATTTGCAGAGACTTCAGTTGCCCTACAATCGTGAGTTATTTTCTGTAGACAATTAGTACCCAAGATGCCCTCAAGACGCTATAGTGATTCCATTGGCAACTATTGTTATATTTGTGAAGAATATATTATAAATAAACAACAAGGAAACATTATTAATTTTCAAAAAACGTTTACTTCGGGACGAGACTAGGCGACCAAAACAAACCGTAGGCTCCACAGAAGATATGCTGTATGTTTGGAAGAACTCCGACAATGGTCTCAAATTAAGAAAAATTCTTTCAGTTTTGGGAATCCAATGTTGTGGAAAGAGTCCATAAGTCACAGTACTGACCGGTACTTCTATTAATGTAATATAGTTAGGTACAATCTACAAAATAGGAAAGATGTTTTGGCCTAACGTTCAGTCAGAAAGCGCCTCGTACCTCTTCGACCAGATAGATATTCCTGTACCATCACCCCAGATAAACTAAAAAATGACACTGACACTGATGACACTGACAACCAATCAAAAAATTGTGATGAATTCATAGTTACAAACGGTGCAGAGACCAAACTTTTTTCACAACTAGCACTAAATTACTTAATTAGAGACTTACGTCTTTCAAAAAATTCAGCAAAACATTTGGGTCCTAAGTTAAAAGAAAATAACATATTGGTTCTTGGTACCTATTTGTCATGGTTTAGACACAGAGAAAGAAATGTTCACCTTAATTTTCACAAGAAAATGATCTCGTTTACTGCAGTGATATCAATGAACTGTTTGACGAGTTTGATGATAAAATTTCATGTGATCCATTTCATTTTTATTCACAAATATGCTTCTATAACAACTGAATTTACTTATTATTTTCCCATATACTCCAATATACTTTGTAGAAAAACCTTACGTGATAGAAAAGAATGGAGCGTATATTTGAAATCAGCATACCAAATCCCGTAAACTACAGACGAAATTTCTCAATTTTCGATAACCTAAATTTGACAAGGCTGTGTTATTCGCCTATCTGTGTATAGCTATTGCTTTTTTAGTTATTACGTGGGCTATATTTATTCGAATTCTTATTTTTATATTTATGAATTCTTTAACATCCATAAAATGCATTGCTAATGCAGTAGTAAATCATTATCAGATCTAACAATGCTTATTTATTCTATAGACTTACGCGAGCTTTTTTAATTTGATGAGGTGCTATACCGATTCTATCGTCAACGTTCCTTTTTTGTCGGTGTTTAGGAAACTATTTTCTGCTCAGTGAAGCTGCTGGCTATATTTTGGGTTGCTCAATATTGACGTCTGATAGTGGGGTGTGGGAGGGTTACCGCAGACTTCGATATCACCACTTATCACTCGCCACCCTGTTTTTATCACAGATCGATCGAGAGAAGGTTTCGATTGGGTAGAACATCCAGCATGAGGCGAGTTGGCTCTATCAGATACGTGTTATTGAAATTCTTTGTTGAACAGCGATATCGTTCATATAAGAGCATGTATCCGATGTATAATGAAGGGGAGATGTGTGGGATAAAATCTATTTATCTTTTCCCATTTCGAACGTCAAAGAATTAAATGATTATCTAGACATTCTATATTGGTGTTCAGCCTTATTAGATAACAGGTATTTCTCTACGCAATTTCTGACTAAGAGAACTACTTGTTTTGTTGGTGTAAACAGATTTGAAGATTCATGCATATTCGAAATTTGTGAAATAAACCTAATTATTATTAAAATTCTTGTGATATAATTTTGTTAAAATATTTTGCTCTTGCAATGTGTTTTCATGTCCTATAAAATAAAGATCTGGATATAGGTAAACATATAGCCCTCGGTGGCTCCTTGGTTAGCGCACTCGCTTTCCAAGGCGCAACCCCAGGTTCAATTTCAAAACGGCGAAATTAATTGATGCACATTCCTTGCTATGTCCCAGTATCATGTGACGATGAAAAAGCACATTTCTCAGATTTAGAATACAGCCTAGGAATGGCTATGTGCTAACCACACGTACACCTTACCCCATGGCCGCAGGGCCGGGACGCAGCTGGTAGGCCTTAGCTCGTAAAGAGCTGTTGTGCCTACGAGTACATACATATATATATATATATATATATATATATATATATATATATATATATATATATAGATTAACAAATCTTTGAGGTAAAAAATGTTATTTCAGTACAACAGATTTCAATATTTTCCTTACTATCTTAGTATTACAATTAAAATGTTTCGAAATTGTACTGCTGAATGCAAGACTTATTCTTCAGATCTTTAACTTTATTTTTTTCTCGTATTTTCTCAAATTTGAAGAAACCGCAACGTAATATGTGGCAAATTCACATGAAAAGCAAAAGTGTTACCCGAAAAATACACGAACATGCCTGCATTTACGAAACCTTGTTTGCCTCTTTCTCAAATGTTCTGCGAAATTATCACGACGTGTCACCTTATAACAATGGAGTGTCAGGTTTCTCTCAAGGTCTCGGTGTATATAGAGAGCCGGGCAAGGCTGATGTGTTACGGGCGTGTAACATGGGTGGTGCAGTAGTCAATCTCAAGTTACGCCATGGACCTCCAAAATAGTGAGGCCATATCAAGTTCCTCGCACCAGCGACGTCTTTTGTTTGCAGATTCATGCCTCACTACACGACAACAGAAAGCAGTAGGTGTCTTTATTGACACGTCTATTGCTAATGCATTACTTCCTGAAGATTTATTTGGAACTTAAATCAATTTTCTTCTTTATTTTATAAGTGCTTGTTATCTTTTTTGTTTGTTATTTAAATGATATTCATAAGAATTTATTTACTCTTAAATTAATTTGTGACATTTGTTATTCAATCAGATAATTCATACCTACGAATAAAAGAGCACACAAGTTGGAGACATTTTAAATATAATATGACATACCGTACTCGTCATTTAATTTATTTAAAACTATTCAAAAATTATAACACGTTGAAATTTTGAGTGTTTGACGTGTTGAAAGTCCGACCCCGCTTCAATTTTTTTTATTTTATTTCCATTTTTCAAACTAGATTAATTTAAACTAAATTCCCTTGCGTACCTAGATATAAAATATATTCCAAATCTGGATTTACTCCGTTCCTGCGTTTTATTTGCAATGTAAGATTATAGGTCTTTTTATCCGTATCACATCAATGTTACAGTTATTTATGAGCTCTCTTTTGTAGTTTCGTAGTACAGATATTGTTTCTCACTTCTTGTAATGTGTCGACTTGCAAAGTGTCTACTGAGAAGTATTATTTTATTATTAAAGCTTAATATTGTCTGAAAAAGAAAACATCAACTGATATTTTAGTTGAAAAACCAAATTCAATAAATTGGAACAAAACAACGTGAGAAACGTGGAAAGAAAAAAATAAAACATTTGTCAATATGAATAGGTCATACGGAGGAACAACGGCAGTATCAGCACACAAAATCCGAGACTAAATTCTTTATTGGCTTCTCTAACTTCTGCCGCTCTGACTCACCTGTTCCTTCCAAGAGACTATTGACAAATGTTCACAAACTCGTAAAACATAAGTTCGTTTAGGTTCCAGTAACCGTTTAAAGTTTGTTATCTTTTTGTTTGTCTTGTTATAGGAAGAAAAAGAAACTAGCCGAAATTAAATTTTCAAGTAACCTGTAACATGTAATGAAACACTTAAACACACCAAATAAAGTCAAATCGCAAAAAATAGTAGACAAAGTCACACAAATTCATGAACACAACCAGATGCGTCAGTCTCGTAAGATGGAGTAAACCAACAAATGTTTCATCTTTCCTTTCCTCGTTTTTTTTTATTTTTGTTCCAATTTATTCATTGCATTTGACATCCGAAACAAGATATCGAAATGAAAATGTTTGAGGCTTGTTTTTTTCAGTGTCGAGGATATGTGAAAGCAATTTTTTAAATATATTAATATTGTATGTTCATTTGATAAAAAGTACACTTTGAGGACGTTCACAAGAAAAAAAAGTGTTATGTAATTCTTGGCCTAGTCTGCGGTAAATGGCTGATATAAATTCAAATGGACCAGGATAAAAAGAATTATATCTTCAAAATATAAGACAACGCGTTCTACTTTCACACTTAACTCACCATGGACCGTTACTGGCCTGCAAATCCCGTCAGATGAATCTCCATAGCCCAGCAGGGTCACCGGTTAACTGGAAACTGGGAACGGGATAAGGCCGGGGTCGAAGCGAGAAACAAAAGGCGTTCGAGCAGCGCTGGCACCTCGCGCGATCCCACGCGCGGACGTCACGCAGTGGGCTACGCTTCTATTTTTGGCGGACACAATTCTTTGCGTCGGATCCTCGTGATTAGCACAAAGAAAAATAGAAGTAGACGAGGCTTCTGTGGTATAGAATAAAATAATGACATGTTTTTTATACTTTTTTATACTTTTTCATGGGGGAGAAAATAGGTTGTTTTATTTGAAAAGGAATAAAAAAGTTGAATTGTAAAAGGGATTTAAAGCTGTAAGCGTGCGTGTCTCCACATCTATCATTTGAATTCTTCAAAATATTTTCTTTAGATTTCTGTTGTTTGCAATTTTATGTTACTTCGTGATATGCTGTGTAAATGCTCTACCTGCTACATTTTTGTTCAACGAATATCGTCTAAGGCCTCCAATTATTTATTTTCATTGCATCCTCATCGGGGTTCATGTGTAACTATTGGTTTGAACGCAGTCATGTGTAAAAAAACAATCCAGAGTGAATATCTAAGTGTACAAACCATTCATGAATTTTTGTGTGTGTTTTGATGTATTGTAGTAAGCATTGTTTAAAGCTGAATAGGTTAAAGATGATATTTTTTACTTGAATACTGATGGCTCTCGAAATATTTACCTAATTGTCACTGCATCATCAACAATGCAAAATTGAAAATGCAAAATTGGCATTATTTTCACTGAATACCGTGTTGTCTGAGAAGAAATTCGCTTCCTCGTGGTCGTATTATGCAATAAGTAACATGATGTCATACGCTTAATGCAGAAAGTTTGCTATGTGACGCATACTTCTCGAGTTATTTTAATCTTTATCTTGAATTTCTCAAAAATAGGACCTGCATTGTTAAGTATGTGTGTATGTACCTGTATATGTGTATACATTTTCTGTCCGATTTCAATTTAGGGACTCCCTAAGATCGGGAGCTGGAAGGAAAGGGGGACGTTGTCATCCAATTGGGAGGTTTAATACCTGAAATTTATGTACGAACGAAGCTGCCGAGAGGATGAGTGTCTCAATCTCCTTCCCGGTCATTCCATTCTCCTTCTGCTCCTGCTCCTCCATTTTCCTTCTTGCTATATTTGTATTTGTATGTATGTACAATGAATGTAAGTATTCTCGCATGTGTGGCCACCTCTCCCTCCCTCTCTCTCTCTCTCTCTCTCTCTCTCTGTCTCTCTCCGCTATTTATATATTGTGCCACTCCGTGCGTACGCATTATGTTTCGTTTATTCAGCCTCTCCCCGCGCCCGCTCGCTGTGTGGCTTTTGGCCGCGTGGGACGCCATCGGGCGCGCGGGGCCTGCGGCGGCGGGGCGGCGCGGAAACCCGCAATTTGCCCTAATTTATGCGGCGCAGAGAGCAGGGCAGAGCGGAGCGCTCTCCGCGGGGGAGCTAGGGTCCTCGACCTCCGCGGGGGGAGGGGGCGTAGGGGCCCTCGGAAGCCCCCCCAGCCGCCGCTTGGCACTCCGCGCGCCGTGTCGCGGGCTGAGGACGCCGCGAACGGATTCATTAATCGACGAGTGGCCCGCCGCCGGGGGAGGAGGGCTGGCCCCGCGGTCCCGCGTTGGAATCTCGGCGGTGCAAACGAAGCCAAGTTCAGCCTCTCTATGAGTGATTGGAAGGGCTTGCTGGATGACGTCGTTTGAAGCGGGAGAATATGAAGCCTAGTCACATTTCTGTGTAGGTGATTTGGATTAAACAAATACAATTTTGCTTCTATGTAAGTTAATGGCATTCTCAGCGACGTACGAGTAGTTAATTAGTCTTCTTTTCGGTTACATACGAAATAAAATTTCCGTTCTCTCCCATAGATTACGCAAACATTAGATTAAGCAATTTAAAAATTGGTCCAAAACTACAGCCACTAAATATTATTTACAAAAACACATGTTCCTTTGTGTATTTGCTAGTTGGTTTTCAAAGTGAACATTTACATTCAATTTTGAAGTTATTTTACCTGTAAGTATGCAGATTTTATGTACTATATTCCCTGATGAAATACGAATTAATTTAGCTGCAAGCTTATAAATTAAAATCCTCTTTGTGAAATTGTTATGAATCTCATTCATAAACGTTCTATGCTTTCTGTTTTAGTAAAGGGTGGGGAAAGGATTATTTTAGTATGAGTATATAACTCACTTTTCGCTGTCTCAGAGAATACGACAAAACAGTCAATTGATGTTCAATATTAATCAATCCTATTCCAGTTGTCATGGTGGCGGCGAGCTCAAAATTTTGATAGTAAATGCTTTTAACTTATGAAAGTCCGTGACGTGTCTGTGATAAAGTCTATCGTAGTACTAAAATAGAATGATTTCGTTGTACATTGCACCTGCATCTCGGAGGACACGATACACTCCTATTTTTTTTTTATTTTGCTAAGTATACGAACTAGATCTTCAATAAATACAGTCTGGTTCGCTGGTCTGTTTATCTACCACATGCGTATCTGTAAAATGGTGGGAAATGAATCGACATATGTTTTCGTGTCCCCCTGCGAATGAAATTTAACATTTATCAGTTTCTAAAACTGTGAACAGCTTTAAAGTATATTTATGTTCTTTCGTTTTTATTTTGTTTCAGTTAAATCTAAAAATATGTGTTATTTTGGTATGGTTATTTTAAATCGATGAAACACAATTTTTTATGATTTTATTGTGCTGAATTGGTACACCTGTGGTGCTACAACATGTAGAAGGTTTCTCGCATTATTTGTGACGGTGAAGTTATTAGTAATTATTTTGAACATTGCATCCAGCTCACATTCATGAAATGTAATTCCTTTAAAAAATATGATCCAGTCTCAATCGTTAACGATTATGCCAAGAGATCACTCTGCTCGTTTTGAAAACCCTATCCTGTATCTTGGATTCCGGTCTAACTCGCACACAAAGAAGGAACCAATATGCGTCTAAATGGTATGATTGAATAATGATATTGATCAAGATTGTGCGTAATATTTCAAAAACAGGAGATACATCGTGTTCTAGTTTATTACTTATGAGATAGAAGAACAAACCAGATATTTGTTGCTTGAGTGTTACAATTCTGAAAGAGCAACCACTTTCCAGATGCTTCCAATACGATTTGAGAACCAAGATGAAGTGAATGAAAAACATATCACTGTCGTAATTTGTTGCTTGTGAAGAACAAAGAGTGAGGCGTTCGATCGAGGGTTGTGAGTGTGGGAGGCGCACCGGACTGTGCCATCTAGGGGTTGTTCGCGGAAACAACTGGCGGCAGGCGCACCGACGTCCGCCGACAGATGGCAGGTGGGCTTGCGCCATGCAGGGCGCCTCGGGTGCCCTCCCCCGCGTCGTCACCGAATGGAATAGCCTAATCCTCGTTGCATCGCGTCCACGAGGCTGGAGGAATAGAATTCCAGCCAAGCACATCCTAAAGCGAGAATAGCCAGTTCAGAATGGGCCTGCAACAGATGAAATGTTTAGGTTAAGAATGTTTATTGTTCGTTTGAATGGGAATATGCAGTCTTACTTTGTGTATATGGCCATATATCGGGAGAAGTATATTCAGGGTAGTAAATATGAATTTAGCAGAATATACATCATGAAGGAAAGACAAAAGCATGTATTCAATAAGGAGTGTTCATGTATCAATCTCTCTCTCTCTCTCCCTTCCCCTCTCCCTCTCTCTCTTTCTCTCACTTCCTCTTTCTGTTAATTTCACTGAGCCAAACACTTTTACATCACCTACAAAGATTCCTCATTCGTAGCTGGCTACTCCATTTTGAGTTATAGGGATTGTAGTTGTTTTCCCACAAATCCTTTTCGGGAAAGTGTGATGCGAATGTTAGAAAAGGTAAATGGACGCAATCCTAGCATTAGTGCGGGGATGGTCTTCTTCCTTTTATATGCATCTAAGGCAGGCCTCGCTAGGCAAATATGAAGTCTCGAAAATTACAGGCACTGTTCGTTGGGCCGAATTTCTTTTATTTTCTTCGTAGTTTAAACCGGAAATCATCTCTTTACATGTCCAAAATTGCAAGCTGCAAATAAACCTGAAATAAATCATGTCGAAGGGAATAACTTTAGCAAGCATCACAATAAAAGGGAGTTACAAATACTTTCAGGATATGAGGAAAATATGGAAAAAAAGTTGCCATCTGGACCAGTCAAAGAAGAGAGCAACGGAGAAAGAGAGAGGGAGGTTGAAAAGCAAAAAAAGACCAAAATTAAGAATGAAGCAAATAAAGAAGAAATTAAGTAATGAAAAATGATTACATGACCTTCAAAAGCAGCCAATTCTTTGGAGGATGGAGAAAAAGAAGGGCGAGGGAGAGGGAGAAGAAGAGGAAGATGAAGCGGAGGAGGGCGAAGGAGAAGTAACAACAAGGCGTCGTTAGAATGCGCAAGGCACTGGGCGCCGCGCGTGCTGCGTCACCTGCTGACCTGTCGCATGCGGTCGAGGCGGCGCGGGGCGATGCAGCGCCGACGCGTAGCGAGCGCCCTGGCTGCGGTCACCGGGTGCCCTCCCGCCCACGCGCTGGCCTTATCGCGTGGCCTGGCGGCGGCACGCCGACGCTGCGTCTGGGCACAGACCCACGCAGCGCGACCACGCGGCCCATTGGCTGCCGGAGGATCCAGCGATGTAAGAATTCATGGAAGACCAAACCTGGCGTGAGAATATTTGAGGCCGCCTCTGACGTTTTATTACCGGGTGTTGATATACGTATAGATGCCACAGAGTAAATGTTACAAGCTTCTAGGGCGTGTTGACGAGTCGAAAATGATTACTTTTTGCCCGTGATGATGGGGGAAATTTCATATAACGAAGTTACAAATGTGTTAAATGCCCCTGAGTGTTAAGCAACTCTTTATGCACGGGTGTTCCATAGATTATGTTGCGACGCAGTCAAGGGGATTTTTTATACCTACTGAATATTAGCGCATACGGAGTTGCCGAACAATTGGGGGCAAATTTTACATGTGTCACCTGCGTTAGTACTACACGTTCAATGTGTCAGCTGGTTTGCACTACAAGTTCAATGAAAAATATTTGTTATTTTCGACCCTCTACGTGTCCTAGAAATTTGTAATATTTATTCTGAGACATCCTGAATATGAAATAATTCTATGAGTCGTCATTGCCAACAATACTGTTTATTAAAAGAGCAGATTTCTAGGGCTTAGCCATAATCAGTTTCCTAGTACAAAAATAGCATATTAAAACATGAATAAAAAACATTTGAATGAATAGATAATTTAAAATTTAGAAAATAGAATTAACATTTTAAGAACTGAAATAAAGAAAGTGGGCGTTAAATCATTTAATATTACCAAAAAGTGAATGAAATTGAATTTGAACATCTGAAAGTTTTGAAAATTTTGATGTTCAAATTCAATTTTATTTACATTCTAGTTTTAAGTCAACCCGGAATCGATACCCTATCATCGTGTACAACGTATTTTAATGCTCATTCAGTTCATAAAACAATTGTGGTATGTGCAATTTAAAATGTTTCCCATTTGTAGCACCTTTCTTGTAGGGTAACTTTAGAATACTTCGTATAAATATATTTTGCAAGACTTCCATAACATCTTTAAGTAATCATCAATAGCATTATCAATGGTTTGTAATATCCGCACTTTTTGTTTGATAAATTGACTTATTTATAAAATTGACATTAAGTATACAAAGGCACTAAAAGCGAATATATTACATTTTTACAGTTTGTAAATGCAAACTTATTTATTGCGAGTTGTCCGAATCCTACTTCATTCGAGGAACGACATAAATATACACACACACATACGTCCTCGCGATCTGTCTGAGAGGCAGTCGCATTCCACTTGCCACGCACGAACGTTACTTTATCTGCGTACGCTGTCAAAGGGGCTGCGTGGGAACGGGCGCGCCGGTAACGGGGTTTTCTTGCGCTCCTTTCCATGCGTTTGCGCCCCCTCCTCGCACCCTTTCAGGCCGTCCGCAACAAAGTAGAATGCAGGACGTTTGTGGGCCAGCGTATTCGTCTTGTATACTTTTCCTGATAGATTCCCTTGATTCATTGTTAAATTCTGTGTTCTTTATTATGATCAGATTGGAATAAGTTTATCATGCGTGTAATGTGCAATGCTAAATTTTTTCTACCCGATATTCTCGTCTTTCCGCAGATCTAAACACGCATCGTTGCTGCTTTTTAACTTGTTATTTACTCCTTTCCAATTTTCCACATGACCATTTTTTTCTATTTCGTTCGTTTTTATGTAGCCTTCTTGTCTTCAACGATCATTCATTTATTTTGTATGTATGTGTCTCTTCCCCGTTTCAGTCACAGCTTTCTCAGCCCGATTCATACCACCTCTTTTGAATCATTTAAACCTCTCTCTTTACTTTCTACTAGTATATTCATTCACTGAACTAAAACTTGCAGTATATTATCCAAATAGGTGAAAAAATTATCTCAGCAGAGTATCATGAGGTGTATAAATTGCGGTATGTTACGTCTTCTTATTAATGCAAACTTTTGGGAAGAAATTGTTCAATTAATCTTTCTTTAAGATATTGATTACATCTTGAAACATTGGCAAATCACCATGTACTTTAGGCGGTTTACGTTGTACGGTCCACGGACAGAAGGACCACAAGTAAGTTCTATGTAACATGAGGTCTGTTGCGCTGTAAGACTAATGTGGCAATAGGTATTCGAGACAAAAGATCCAGTAACACTAAAGGGGTCTATAATTAAAGGTTTAATTACACTGGTATAATAGATATACATGCAAGATCTAATAGTTATGCGCAGGATGTCTAATAGGTATAATGTTTTCATTTCTTAATTATTAAGAAATATGCAATTGTTGAGCTAATTAAGCTTGAAAACTTAAGTTCGAAATTCGATAATATAAATTAAATTTATAACAAGAAAGCTCCTTTTGAAGGAATATATCATATTAAATTAAAACTTTCAGTCAAATTAATGCTTTCACCAATATATTGGGTAAAGATAAAAGGATTTATCAACACGACTACGCTTAAAATTTCAGAATGAAAGTACCCCTTTGAATGGAATATGTTCGAGATGCTCACAGAGAGAAGCCAGTAATGCAATTCATATCCGAAACAGATCTACATGTTTACCTGTGGTCTTTGAACTGGATTAAAATTCCAGGTTCCGCCAAAATGTTTCTCGCCAGGCACTTCCACAGTGAAGATTGACTACTTTCAACATTTTTTTCTTATTATGTATGTTATCTACTTAGTGAATTAGGCTTTTCCCTCGATATTGTGGTTTCATTTTACACCTAATATACTATGTACTAACAATGATAGTATGTGTGACATTGTGTAATGTATTTCTGTTTGAGTAAAATAGATTAGATATTAGAATCTATTGCACCACTTTTTACATATTTTTAATAATTTGTCCAAATTTTTATTAGACGTATTTCAGTGGACCTCCTGCCATTAGACTTGAAAAAATAGATTTTCTGAATTTAGACCTAATATTCGAAGCCGTAAAGACCCTTAACCACGTAGGTGCCTTTCCGAATTCCCGAAACCTGCGAAAATTTCCCGTTACCTGCATCGCCCGTGTTCCAACACGATTGTCTTTCTTTCCCATCTACTTCCCCCGTCCCTGCGACCGTGCTGGGCCTACGTGACTGCCCCGACTTCTGCTACAGGAGCAGGCCTCTTGGCGTGCTCTTGGCGATGCCGCTTATCTTTCGCAAATATGCGGTCGCCTTAAAGCAGACGTTTTTATTGGCGGGCGCGCGGCAATCGGTGCGGAGTCCGGCTCAGAAGCGAAATCCTGGAGGCGAGGCGCCCGGGCCGCCCTGCACGCGCCGGCTTTCTAGCGGAGTTCCCCGGATTCCTCGCCTCCGTGGGCGGACGAGGCGAGGATGCACCCGCCGGCCCACCC
>BOPP01000019.1:9576879-9714313 GCA_017312745.1 Gryllus bimaculatus
TTCGCGCTGGCCACTCTGCGAAAGCAAGGAGCTTTGCAGCTTCGAACAATCCCGGTACACAAGCCTGGCTAGCAAGCCGGACTCGCATGCCTGGCTAGCAAGCCCGACTGGCAAGCCTGGCTAGCAAGTCGGGTTGGCGCCCATTTTAAACTGTTGCCGCTGCTACATGCTCAATTGTGTAAAAATATGACAGCGACAGATTTACAAACAATCTCCCCAGCCTCCCCACCATCGCTCCGCGCCAGCTGCTGTGCGAAAGCACGAAGTAGCTTTGCAGCCTCGAGTAATCCCGGTACGCAAGCCTGGCTAGCAAGCCGGACTCGCAAGCATAGCTAGCAAGCCGGACTTGCAAGCCTGGCTAGCAAGTCGGGCTAGCGCCCATTGTAAAACTGTTGCCGGTGCTGCATGATCAATTGTGTAAAATATATATGACGGCGACAGATTTACAACCAGTGTGAGCTACGTTTGTTCCAGCAAGACCGACTCACAAGAATGACCAGCAAACCTAGCGCGCGGTTATTGTACGGTTGTAATTCTATCGACGCTGCTACTTCCTGCATTATGGATGAAAAACGCCAAATTTATAAGCGCGTGAGACTGGTTTACAAACTTGATTTGCTCGTATATGGTCACCTTTGACATAAGGCTCCCACTGGCAAGCCTCGCTTGACAACTCTGTCTCATGGCGGAAGTAAAACTTTTATTACTGTTTTTGTTTCATTAGTCGTACAGAGAAGAACAATTCAGACGTTTGTTCGCGAGAGCGGCATATATACAGCTCCTAAGAGTGATGTTCTAGGGGCTGCTTTTCTTAAAAATCTTAGTAGATATAAAAAATAAATCAAATTATTTCCATAACTTAATTGGCTGACCTTGATTGTTCCGACACCTGTTGCACATACCCATCTCTTAGTAGTCTCTTATCTCTTGGGCGTAAAGTATCTCGCGTTCTATTGACCATAGATTGGAGAAATGTGTTAGATGTCCAAATTTCCTTGCCCTTCGAATAATAATGGCTCAGGCCAAGCGATTTTATAAAGACAACTTTGCTTGTGCCTAAGATGGCTTGATTTTGCCTGACATTTGTTAAAAATTTTATCATTGCTCTTGTATGTGATGTGTTGTGCCAGTTAGACCATTGATATTGTAGAGTTAAATAATGCTCTAATTAGATGGTGTAAACTATTGCCTTGGTGTAAATGATTGGACAGTGTCATTGCTTCTTGCTTTGATTTACGAGCGGTCTTCTGTCATTAAATGATATCTCAGGACCTGGTGTGCAGATTCAGTTTAGGCCGAGAACGATGGAGTTTTGTGTACAGTTTTTTGAGACCACGAACGGACGAAGATTGTGGAACCATGGAATTTGTAAAGTTAATATTTGAAGTTGTTATTTAACTAATGCACGTGATATGCATATGGTCAGGCGGGAGAGCAGGATAAATGGCCTGAGCCTCTCCATCAATAAAGACATTTATTTATTTTATTTATATGCAAAATACGAAGTCTGCGATCACAGTAATTTCAAGATTGTATCCACTCAGCAGTAATGCAGGAGATGAACGATCATTAACGACATAATAAACTAATAGAATTGTGGAATGAATGAGAAACTGAAAATCTAAATTTAAATATTTGAAAGAAAGTCGGTTTCCATTGTGACTGATGAGAATAATGACTAATTTGTATCAAAATGTAATACTTTCTGCTCCTGAAATTGATCACGAACGTGAAAGAGATCAGTTCAGGAGACTGAAGTGGAATCCTGAGCCGGAGTTGTATGAAGGGGGTGGCAATGGCCCTGACCTGATTTTATCGCCACTCGGGACTTTCTCTGCGCGCACCACCACCACCACCGCTCCCGCAGCCGCGCGTCCCTCTGGGCTGGAATTGTGTTCCGTCCGGTGTTACGACCGCTGCCTTCCCAGCCATAAACCTCCGTGTTTCGCCCATAAAACCAATTTACACGCGCCGGGGCCGCTGCTACCGCGCGACCTAAATATCAACTTGGAAAGCGAAACGACTGCCCGCCGATTTACGCAAGTCCAGCGTAGCTGCTCTCACTGCCGGCGATTGAAGGCAGTTCGTCAATGAAAAAGGGCTGCGCTCGCGACGGAGAATTGCCGGCGCAGATTGATGGGTGGCGGTAGCGCACGTAGACGAGGAAATAACAAGGAGCGAGGTGCGGCGCCATTGTTTGCAGATACAGCTAGTTCTTCCAGTTGGACGAAGCGGTGCAATTTACTGTCTCGAAAACATTGTAAGCAAATAAGTGGTATTTAGCGGTGATTGCTTTCAGTGAGCAGGTTGAAATAAGTGTCCGTGTTATTTATATTCATGTTTTAGAATTCTTCACTCTTTCTTTAGTACAGTAATTGTATTTGTAATTCTGAATTGACAATTATGAACAAACTTTTTTCATAGCATACTATTCTGGTGCAATGTCTTGACTTTAATAACTTTGCTACTCATTATGTGTAATATTTAAGAATGTTCTATTAACTAATCAATGCATTGATAATGCACAAATATGTCGACGTCTTGAAAGACTTTCACAAAATGTAAGACATTTTATTTTATTTTTTGAAGTGAAGTCAGTCAAACATGTAGGAATACACAAATATACAAACATACACGAATAAAATCTTATTCTCATTTTAGGCATATTTTTGTCTATTATCCTGTTATTTTAACCATCAAATAATTCTTTAATAATTGACTTAAATTAAAAAACGACGCTTATTAAAAATAGTGTTCTATGAAATAGATCCCGTAGATTAAAATATTTGCAAAGAGCGCCCAAATAAACTATACCAGGGACTATGTGCGCAGGAAACAACCAGTCTCACAAAAATTGGAGCTGAAATCATACTTATAAAACCACACGCGAAGTTTGGATGTACTAATCTAGGACTGTTTACGTATCTCTGGCCCATTCCATAATATTTACTCTCTTCCTAAGCGACCGAGGTCTGTGTTTACAACTTGTCACCCAGTTACACGGAGGCTGCGCGGAGGTCGCGCTCGCGAGGCCGTCGACCCGCTCGCGGAGACAGAAGGTGCTTTTCCTGAAACAAATCACAGCCTTCTCCTTCCCGTTCGTGGCCATGACATGCTGTTGTCCAGTAGCCGTTGTTGCTACTGGAAAATCTGCTTGTATATTTTGTTAGTGCTGATTTACAATTTAACAATATGTAGTATTATTCACAAAAAAAGTGTATCGCGGGAGAGATGGCTCAGGGCATCATCTGATATCAGAGCAGTGTCTCTGTGACCGGAAGGTTCTAGGTTCGAGGGTGGCAGGATTTTCGGCAAGAGCTAGTAGCTAGGTCGAATTCAGTCGCTATCTGGAGGAGCATTTCAGCGGTCGGATGCCTTCTCTGATCGGTAGTATTCTGTAGTTTTTCCGATCAACACCAGGCAAATGCCGGAGCAGTTCCCTAACAAATGGGTCCCGGAGCGCGCGCGACGTCCCTATGGTGACGTTAAAGCTCCCGAATGGATGAAAACGTCAACAGCTGACACCTGCCAGGGGCAGAGTTGCATAAATCGCAGTATACACATACAGGCACGACACTACCCCAGAAGTCGGGGGACCGGTTGAGAACTTCGAGCTTGTTCCGGCTGGGGAGATGTTCCGATGGTGGAAAATACGTGTTTGAGGAAAACCCCAGTAGCCGACGGTAGGTCGTCGCCGGGTTTCACCATCCAGCGGGAGAAGATCACTGTCACCTCGCGGGTAAAAATACTACACTTACGGGACTATGACGTTTGTTGACGTGCCCGCAATCACTAATCAATGAAACAGAAAGGTATATTTATACCTTTTCTCCAAATGGAAAGGGAAGAATTATCAAACGAAATCTTTAGGCCGAGTGTATTGTAAAAATATGTTACGATAAGATATCGAAGTTGCACACAGTTCGTAGAAATTCTCGTATATTACAATTTTCAAGTTGACTATTTATCTTACGAGTGGTGACATATCACGTTGATAGTAGTTAATAGGAGAACATGGATTACTAGAACAGTGATATAATAGTTTTACTTTTTAGAAAACTGATGATATTTGTTAAAAGATAATTGAACCGGACCATGATAAATAATCGACTTCAAAAATGTAATAGAAGTTTTAAAAATTCTCATTTTCTAGAATACTTTTTAAGAAACATAACTCTGGCTCCACCTGTCCCCACATGCCCCCCTCCTATCCCCATTTACTTCTTCACATGTTCACCAATTGTTCCCATATGTCCCGCACCTGTTCCCCTCCCCCAAAACTCTTGTCCCCACAAAAATCACCTGTCCTCACAAAACTCATCTGTTCGCTAGACGTTTGCAAGCGGGATGCTCGAAAACCAATTGTTAATTTGTTGTTTCTATCCGAGCAGGAAATAACGTGACATCTGCTGTGCAAGAAGATAAGCTAATGGTTTTCCCCTACTGGTCGGTGCTTTTCTTGTGTTGATGAATATTTCCCAGATTTCAGATATTGGCGCAAAAGGCGGAATTTTTTGGGGTCCGTCCTTACTTCCTTACACTTCGAACCGTGAACAAATGAGCAAAAAGACAAGTCAATTTCTATTCATGGTGCTATGATATTGATTACTACACAAAGTGGAATCTAAGAGTCTGTTAATAAATGATTGATGTCATGTGCTTCTGAAAGAATTAAAGGATCAAGAAGACCCTTCAGTTCCGGAAGGTTGGTGTCAGGATGAGTGAGATTTCTGATCTTGTATTGTGATATTTTTACTTCAATTCAGGTGTTGGTATGTCAGAGTACTTTATGTAGCATTGGTTTTATAAGGAACATTTCAAACACCTTCAAAGGGTCCAGAAAATATTGTACATTCCGAAATGGACCAGCTATTATATGTAGTGTAATATTTACTTCTGTTCGTCTTCATCTACTTTTTATTGGAGAACTACCCCACACCTACCCATTTCTTTCTAGAGCATGTGCCTTGTTAATGTTTACAATGAGAGATGGTATTGTACTTCTGTGTTGGAAGTTGCTACTTCACCGAATAAACTCTTGTTTTCTCTCAGCATCTGTTTTTCTCCAATGAAATATTTGCCGTCCACACTTTCAAAAGCTGGTGATTAAACTTAACTTAAATATTCGACCTCATAGTTGGGGACCCACAACACTGTCGTCTGAGTTTGACAATATTTTTTCTTCCACAGCATCTTCATCCTCGTTAGGAAAGTCATCGTCTAATAATTTGCAAATTTCGTCTTCAGATAAGACCTCAATCGTAAACGCTGGTACTGAGTACATAATACTGTTACCAACTTGTCTTCTAGGAGTCAAAATGACTGACAGTCGTGAAATAAAAATGACTCCCAGAATCTTATATAAAAAGCACGTTATAAGATGCACTAGAACGCACAAAATTCCATAAAGTATTATGAGTAACATCGGAAGTTCTGCCAATTCGTCAACGTCTAACTACTAGTATTGCGCAACAATGTGCTAGTAACATGGAAAATGAAGCAAGAGTTAAACTGACTGTCAGTCTGAATCCAGAGTTAAATATTTATATTACACGTCAAAATAAGAACTGAATGGCATTGTACGATAAAGTGTGTTATAAAAATGTTATGTTAGTTTCACTTTGTCATCTAATATGTAATAAAACTTAAAATACGAATTTCGAAGTGCGATGTTTTGAATATTGAAGAATTATTATTTTCTCGCTATTCCTATGAAAGTAGTGATCCACGTATTAAAATAATGATTTTCAATATCCTTTCCATATTGCATTTTTTCGATTTCAGTGTGTGTTCGTTTGGGTTAAACCATACATAGGATTCATTCATGTCGCGTCCTTGTGATGTTTCTTCATCTCTCTTCGTGTTTTATTCATATTCTTCTTACAATAATATTTATCTTAATTTTTCCTTTTTGCATCGTTTTCCAAGTTTCGTATTTTCCTCCTTCGGTATTCACTAACACCTTAATTCCTTTTTAAAGAGTTTTTTTCTAAAATCGTTAAGTTGTATTTCACACCTGAACATTTCCATATTTTTCTCATCTTATCGGCCTGCTCTCGGGTTGAGTTATAAATCAATATTTTCTTCATTGGACAGCAAAGCAATATCTTGGGATATCATTGGCACATTCTCTCCCCAATCTTGTGCCATTTAGTCGTAAAACAGAAAAATGGTCAATCATTGATGAACAAATATTTAACAGGATCCCATAAAA
This sequence comes from Gryllus bimaculatus, assembly GCA_017312745.1. Taxonomy (NCBI): domain Eukaryota; kingdom Metazoa; phylum Arthropoda; class Insecta; order Orthoptera; family Gryllidae; genus Gryllus; species Gryllus bimaculatus. Next base: position 9,583,094 of record BOPP01000019.1, read on the forward strand.
CTCTATTACCTGAAAATATGCTTGTCTTCTCCGCTCGGAAACCTGCTTTGGATGATTGTTTCTTGAGTTTTATTACCGGCACGCCAACGACTTTGTGGGGACGCAAACGAGTCGATGGCAAGCAAATAGAAGAGCAGCGCGCACTTCATTTGCTTACCCGATCTCGGCCGGAGCGCCTTTCCGCCGTTCACGACCCGCAATGCATCATCGTTATTATTCCGAAATCGCGGAAAGTATCGGCGCGCTCCTCGGGCTCTCACCGACCATCTGTCTGGAGCGGGCCGGCGCGCGCGGGCCGTGGACGGCCTTGGCGCGTGCGCGTGGCGGCGTGGGCGGCGTGGGCGGCGGCCTGCGGGCGGAGGCGGGCGGGGGCGTGCGCGCGCGGACGGCGAGTCGCGAATGGGCGGCGCGGGGCGGCCGGCGGCCGGCGGCGTGGGCGAGCGGGCCGGATGCGCGAAGTCGGCGCTCCCGTTCCTAACGCGGCGTCGTTGCAGCCGCCCGCCCGCTCGCCTTGGACCTCGTGGGACGGAAGGCGGCAGGAATGATCATCGGAGATTGCAACCCTAGACCGGAATACCGCCGTTCGGCTGCGGAGGTGGGTGGGAGTGTCGCCACGTGCACGGGGCGGTGGCCAGAAGAGGCTGAGGAGACGATTCGGCGGTGGATGGGACGTCGGCTCGCAGGTGGCGATGGTTGGCGCTTGAAATGTGGGGGCAGATATTGTTAGAAAGCGGCTGAAATGGCGGTAATGATGGTCAGGGTCGGAGGGAGAATTGGAAGCTTTGGGGTGCAAATACAGTGAAGTACGGACGAATAAAATATGGTGGTACTATAACACCACACGCGTTCTCTTCTTCTTAGTAACGGATTCGTAATGTTATATTTGTAGTTGAACCCGCGAAAATGCTATGAAAAAAAAAATAGTCTGAAATTTAAACTTGAACGCAAAGTCTCCTTGACAAAATCATCTTGATACCATGATACCCATCCTCTTGATCTACTAAAGAGAAACTGCACATTGCTCTGTTGCAATCTTCAAGATTTCATTAAATGAATTAATGAAAATATGACTTACAAAGCAAATTTTGCTCAATTAAATCAAAAAATTTAAAGGAAAAGTTCGGAGAGTTTTTAGAGAACGTAGGGGCTTCGTGTAAAATAACCCTCCAAATTCCCCAAAATCTTCAAAGATTTGCGCACGGCCTCCAGTTGGGCGAGATCGTTCGGGATATGTTCATTTTGGTGAAAATAATGTGTACAGGTTAAGCGCTAGTGTTGTTCACATGTGGGCCGATTGGACAGTCAGACACAAGTTTAAAAAATTCCTTTTAGTGTCAGAAACCTCACAAATCGTGCATTTCTGTTAAAGTTTGGACCTCGACCTTTGAAGCATTACATTTCTTCTCTATAGTACGTAAACGCGAAAGTAAAGGCTTATAACATATTATATCAGTCGTTTCACACGTATAATTTTGTAGTATTATTACTTTTTTGTTTATATTCTTCTGCCTACCTCTAGAGCACCATCAAAGAAAATCCGAAAACATAATCTGAATACTTCTATACCTTCAAGACGGTTGAATAAATAACATCGTATCTCCGTCGAGTTTTTCCTCCTGAATTTCTTCTAACTGACCAATGTCCCAGGACTACAGTCTCTAAAGCTCGTGCTCTAATTAAAACATCGATGTTAATAATGCATTCCTTCTTCCAAAAATGGAAGGTTTTTTTAAAATAATAATGAGCTTTGGTTAATTTATGGACAAAATTCGATGAATTTATTTTTTACCCTTGGTGACTGGCCTGAATGTTCAATTTACTGATATGAGAAGATTACTTAAGTGTTATTGTTATAATCTTATATTTTTACTCGAAAATGAAGTATCGACATTACAAAAACATTGTACCCAAATCACTCGTGTTAAAAACATCGGCTTTCATGTTTGGAAGTTTACGCATTTTTTAAAATTAAAACATCCATATTTTGAGAACATCCTCATCGTGTCTACGGTGGCTGAGCCAGCCCAGCCGTGGCTGGAGTGGTGAAGGCGTGGCAGCTTTGAAGACGCGGCTCCTGCCCGCGAGTGGGCGGTGGGGGTCGTGGAGGGGAGGGGCGTGTCGCCTGGCGCCGGCGCGACCGCCGGTGGTGGCCGCCTGTCAGCATCAATCCTCGTCGCGGGCTGCGGCTGCGTTACGCAAGCGCCGCGGCGCGTCTCACGTAACCGGGAGCGGCGGCGGAGCGTGCAAGCGGGAGCGGGAGCGGGTGAAGGAGCGAGAGAGGGAGGGAGAGGGAGCGAGGGAGGAAGGGAGAGAGGGAGCGAGAGAGGGAGCGAGAGAGGGAGCGGGTGAAGGAGCGAGAGAGAGGGCGAGAGAGGGAGCGAGAGAGGGAGCGAGAGAGGGAGCGGGTGAAGGAGCGAGGGAGGGAGCGAGAGAGGGAGCGAGAAAGAGAGTGAGTGATGGAGCGAGAGAGGAAGCGAGAGAGAGCGTGACAAAGGGCGTGAGAGAGGGATAGAGAACGAGAGGAAAGAGAAGGCGCGAGAGAAGAAGCGAGAGAGGAAGCGAGATCGTGAGCCAAAGCGTGAACAAAAGCAAGAGCGATAGAGGGAGCAGGAGCGGGAACGGGGGCTTTTGTGCGGCTCTCTCCTGGGACCTATCAACTCTCCATTGAATCTAATCAAAATTGGTCAAAATTGAGGGGTGAAATAGCAAGTGCGCTAGGGGCGCTTTGCATAATGTTCACCAACTTTGTTCGATAAAAATAGAACTTGTGTGCAATAAGCAATACGTGGGAAATAAGTATTTGTAACCATAATACTCGTATGTAGTAGAAACAAGTTAGAAAGTGCCAACATTTGCGCAGAATTTTCCTCCGGGATCGCCTACGTGTGTTCCACGCGCCTTCTTAATAACGTTGGCACCCGTCTCCTTTTTAAGTTGCTGCAGCCGGCTTAGTTTGGCTCAGAGTCTCTGCAGCGAATCTGGCTAGGAGGTCCTAGGGTTCAAGCTCAGACGGTGGCGGATTTTCGACACGAACTACATAGCTAGGTGGATTGCAGCCGCTGTCTGGAGGAGAATTCTAGCTGTCGGCTGCTCTGATCATAGTTTTCCGTAGTTTCTTCGATCACTACCAGGCGAAAACCGGAGCAGTACCCTAACAATCGGGCCAGTGATCGCGCGCGATCTTTCCTTCCCTTCCTTGTACTACGCCACCCCTTACTAACACACTCTTACACTTACATGCACTACACTATCACTCTTGACGGGAGAACAATTGGGAGCTTAGAGCTTGTCCTAGCAGTGGCGGTGACTTGCTAGTAGGAGCCGATGTGTAGGTGTGCACTGGATCTCACGATCTAACGTGGGAAGAACAGTGCTACCTCCTGAGACAAAACGTGCATACGGTACAAATGAATAGCAGTTGACACGTCCGGAAACACGAAATAATCAATTAGTAGGTGCCTTATTTCACTATCCAGAGGGCAATGAAACACCGCCACATCTTGGGATAAAAAAGTCACTACATTAATGCGACTAATAACCATATCATTTGACGTGCCAGGAAACATCAATGAATAAAACAATTAAGTTCGTTCATCGTCGTTCATCGTCGCCAATGACTTATCGCATTAATACTACTACACACACTGCACATTATCAGCTGTAACTGAACGTTCCGGAGAGAATGAAGACGTCTTATAGATTGCCAAATGCCCATATGCTCAGGCAAATTATATTGAACATGTATTGACACGAAGTGTTCTTAGCCTACAATATGTGAGCCATTTTATTTCGTTCTTCTTCACCAGTTCGTTCTTCAGGCCAGTTGTGCCCTCAGAAAATTATTATACTTGGTTTTAACGGAAAATTATGATGTCATGAATTATTTTTTCGATGATGTAATATTATATATTTGAAACTAGGCAAACGGAGTAATAAAAAACATTTTTATGATTGTCCTATCTACCTCGTACTTTTGAAGTGGGTATCAATGCGGTTGTACTTAGCGTCACTGGCAAGTTTTGTTCAACTGAGTGGTAGATTTGCGAAAATGTTTGGGATTAATTGTTTGAATATCTCGAACATTAGAATAATGTTGCGTGATGATTCATGTAGTGTGTACATTATGCCTACATGTGCATCTACGGTACGTTGTTAATACACATTGTCATAATTGTAATTATTTGAATAATTTCCTGGACTTGGAAAGAAACAAAAGAAAGCGTATTTTATTTTTATGATTCTTAGAATTTTTGGACTGAGTCGACTTTTCTCAACAATTCAAAGTTAAATAGCCATATATATATATAAATATATATATATATATATATATATACATAATAAATGCACAATAAATATACATAATAAATAGTGCACTATAAATAATATTTTAATATGCAAATATAAATGCTATGCATTCTACAACATTTATAAATACTTACTTTGTTTCAGGTAAGCCTCCACGAGACGTGGTGTATGACTTCGTTTGCATGTAAGTACATCTATTTTTGAAGAGTCTCTTTGTTCTAATATTCATGTACATTTTGTAGAATACCACACCGCTCTTTGGTTTGAACACAAATGTTGATTTTAGTTCAGCTCATAGAGTTTATAAAGGCCAAGATGTTATGCAGTATACACACGATCTGCTGTATTCTCGGCTGTTGATTGACACACGCACTTACTCTTTTTCATTTCCAGTTCCCCTTCTAGTTCCCCTTCATTTATTCTCAAAGCGTATCGCAGCCTTCTGCGCCTCCTTGTTACTCTCATCACCTCTCTCTGGCACTTTTCTGTATCTCATGGTCAGTCGACATCTTTTATTGGTGCATTAACCGGTGGTCAGTTACTAACAGAATTTAGCATTGCACATTAAGTGCGGGGAATTAGGAAAAAGATAGAGGTATACTATGTGATTATTTATATCAGTTACATTATGGAAAACGTTTTAGTATATATGAAATAAGTATCATTGAAATGAAATTTGTGAAACGTATAGAAAAGTTCTCCCTGCTGTACTGCTCTTCCCCATTTTTGACGTTTGATGAAATCAACAAATATGTTTAACTGTATACTTTGTTTTTCTGCCTACTTTACTAATATTCTTGGCCCGCTAATCAACTTGATGTTCCGTAGATTTAATGAATCATTATCCTCACAGTTGAATTTTCCATAGTTTTCCGGAAATAGTCTCCGATGCTGTAACATTTTACATTAAATGGGAGTCAATTCTCTCGTTTTGCCACTCTGTTACATTTCTCTATAAAACTGGAGATAACCGTATTACCACTATACGCATACGTATTACACTATACGCATTTCAAATATTGAAATGTGTTTCTCAGTGCTAACACAAAATTTATTCCTTGTATAGGAGCTAAAGGCACACAACGTTGGAAAGATACTAAAACTGGGAATCATTGCTTTAAGTGAACATGAGGCCATAAGACAAACACCTTTAAAATGGCATGCAAACATTCTGACACACTGTACATCACCTACACATTTTTGCCAATTACCAGATAACAGGTTAGTGGTATTGGATATAAGTGATTCATTTGTACTACCTATCGCAGCAATGCGTTTATGTTGTCCTTAGCAAAGCACTTTTGCATGCAACTGTTTTGTAATCGCAAATGAAATTCGAAACCTGACATATTATTGAACTTCCTTACTGTATTCCTTACGATATTGAAAGATATGACCTGTTGTCATGCCATTTAAGACTGTTCTCACTGTGTAAACGTGTCTTTAAATAAACTCTTACTAACCATTTCAATTTGGGGCTTTGCCGGATAAGTACGCACCTATATCATTATATTTAGAACAACGTCTGTTTTTTTTTATATTGGTCGGGTCCGTTATTTCCTCTATATCGGCCTAATGATATTAATGACACTTCTGCGTCAGCCACGTGTGTACGTGACCTAAAATAAGAGGGAGACCATCAACGATTGGGGGCCCCCTTTTGCATTTATTTTTATTTGCATAAGACATATTTAAAAAGTAAATAAATAAATGTTCGGCAAAGATAAATAAATTATCAGTTTAATGATACAGTATCAATAAATACAATTTATCTTATGTTAAACTATTTACATGAGGCTAGATTGTTTGAGTCTATTCCCCAAATGCAGTGTTGCAATTCTCCAAGCTGTCAACTTTCAAAAAAGTTACAAAAATTAAAAAAATAAAAAACAAAAAAATGAATTGAGGTGCTCAGGATAATAATGGCAGATCCGAACCTATTTACAGATTAGAAATATGACTCCTACTATACACTTATCATATGCTGAAATATCAAATGAATTGGAACTAGAAAAAACCTTCAAATACTTCCTTCAAAAATTTGTCCAAAGTGAAAGTGAACGTGAACAAATACAGAAAAAGATTTTTTTTTTGGAAAAGAACATCGGTTGGAATCTACCTGTTTATTATGAGCGCTTTAATTGTTCGCTTTTTCGGACTTTTTCTACGTACGGCTGCATGATGCCTTTCAAACTTTTCACGGGGGTGAACCCCTCCCTCCCAGTGCGCACGTCCCTGGTGTCCGCGCGTCTTGGCCCAGCTCTAGCTTTCCCGCTGGTGCCCCCTCCGGGCGCCTCCGGGCGCCGCCCTCGTTCCGGCGGGCGGGGGAGCCTGGGCGGCGTCGTCAGCGCGTTGCTCTCGGAGATCGCGTCACGCCCCTCCGCCACTCCGCCCCGGCGCCTGACAGGGATTAAGCGGCGGCTCGCGCGCAAGCAAGCACTTGAGCGCGACTCCTCCGGCCGGCCGGCCCGGGAGGAGAGGAGAGGAGAGGAGGGGATGGGAGACGAGAGGAGAGAGGAGGGGAGAGGAGAGGAGAGAATGGGGGAGGAGAGGAGAGTAAAGGAGAGGAGTGGAAAGGAGAGGAGTGGAAAGGAGAGGAAAGGAGAGGAGAGGAAAGGAAAGGAGAGGCGGGGAGGGGGGAGAGGAGGGGAGACGGCTGCGCGTACTACGCACTAGTACGCAGCGATTTGCCGTCGGGCGGCTGCTGCGACGGACTATTTATACCCCTGGATAATGGGAGGATTACGTCTCGGAGGCTAAGTCGATAACTTAGTAACAGAACGTAGAACTGTGATGTGTCGGTCTTAGTATAGTACTACGTGTTTTATCACGCATAAACTTTCCTCGGGTAGTGTTTTGGAAGATTAATGAGCTGACTTTACACACATTATTACATTGTAATTCCATTTAATTACGGATTTTCGTAATGTTTTTACGCACGTTACGCAGTCTCAGATTTTTCTTTTCAATAATAACATAATTCCCAAACATTGTGATTCGTTGTAGACTGAGGCATTGTAAAGTTAAGGACGATCTGTGTCAAGAAATGCTATTCAGCAAACTCTATGGTCTGTAGGAGTTGATGGCTGACATTATTGGGTTAAATGCATTTCAGCGTTAGGGTGGTGGAAGTTATTGGTAGCGTCTTTGTAAACTGCCCGAAGGAGTTCAGCCGGAAGGAGTGTCAATGATACAATTGTTCTTAAACCAAAATTCCTCCAGAAATACAATATTGTAATTTATAATTTATGACAAGAAAATTCAATATTTCTCTTAATTGTGTATGACTGTAAAGTCCAAATCAAACTAATTTAAAAAATATCACAATGTTTTTACACACTGAGAGAGGATTCAATAGAAATAAACTAACTCCCTTCATTAAATCTGTACCAAAATATGAAAGACGTTCTTTTAAAAAAAGAAAAACCATAATTTGGACAATTAATTATAATAGAGAGAGGTTGGGCGAGACCAGACATGGTCTTGTAATTCAGTTTCTAATGCGTGAGCGATGGAACAGATCAAGACACGTAACGCGAATCACATTTACTATTACGCCCACTGGTGATTGCAAGCATAAGCGCAAGAGCGTATTATCGTCATTCTGCGCAGTAATGGTCATCATTCATGGCAGGTGCGATGCGATATGATGAATTACCATTCTCACCTTGAGACGAGTAACGGAGAACATGAAATACAGGACGAGCTGCCACACCCTTGCTAGTTGTAGTAGGTTTGAATATTGACATGACATTGCAAGAACTGCATCATCCTGCTGCTTTGGCTGCATGTATCTTTTTCCTTGGGAGTGGCAAATCAATATATAGCAAAGGAGGAATGCAGAGGTACACTGAGAGACGTAAATACGTTTTGCAAGAGCCATTTTCACGTAACCTTTTTTCGATGAAAAACACGGAATTATGAGAAGTAGTTCATATTTGTACGTGTGAGCAATTGCTCTGAAATACTTTCTCATTTTTATTCATATCACCCAAAACGGGTGCTTCTCTTAACAATGTGATGGGAAAATTTGAAATGAAAGAAAAAAAACACGTTCTGTATCTTGTTTTATAGAAATATATAATGTACTTGGCATTTGGGTCGATTGTTTCACTTTATGTGCTAACTAACGGTTTCTCCATGCCTGGGCCTAGTTTAATTCCTACGCTTTTGGTGGGGGGGGGATAAGAGAGTTTGGTGGCGAGCATGACATATTCCCTTCACCATAACTAGCACACTCCGCCTGCCTGACTTCTTTTCGACACGCACCTACAGAAACTGAGGCGATTTAATTGGAAAGCTACAGCACTGTTTGCGCCGCCGGGGAATCGAACCCGGGATTGCACCAGGGAAAGCTACGCTGTCCACGTCCCAAACTGAGGGGCAAGACATATAAAGTTGTACTTTTCGTTTATTATTAATTTCGTCCCGTCGTATATGATGAGTTTATTATAATCACCGACCGTCCTCTTGATGTCGCCTCAAGGCCTTTGGTTGGTCTTTGGTTGGTGCGCCGGGCGTTGGTCGGTGCTCCTCGGCAGCAGGGGGAAGACGCCACGCGTGCGCGGGCGAGCAGAATGCGGCGGCGCGTGGGCGGCGGGGTCTCCCGGAGGACGCGACCGCAGGTGCCAACCTTTCAGAGGCTGCCTTCCATCCACACACGCGCGCCCGCGCTCGCGACGGCACGCCCTCTGCGCCGATCGACTGGCGCACTGACAGCGCCGGTCCGTTCATTGAGCTGTTTGAAGGGGGATTGGCACGAAGTGGGTTGTCATGCTGTCCAAAGTGCAATAATGATGTATTCATTGCTTCCATTGTGGTGAGAGTTTTTCTTTGGTGGTGTCGATAAAACATTCATTGGAGGGCGAAATGTTACCTTTATTATTTTAAGCAAGTATTTAAATCTTTGTAGGACAAAAGTTTTACACTTTTTATCAATGAGGACAGTTTTACACTTTTTATGAATATGGTCATTATTCTTTTTGAGCACTAGAACGAAAGTTAAAGTTATTGTATTTTCATGGTGAGACGCAGAGACACGAACTAATCTTCAAATTAATCAAAATTAATATAATATTTATTTAGCACGTTATTAGAAAACCATTTAAATTGCTTCATTTTAAAAATTGAATGTTGTTTAAAAACACCCAAGAAAAAAAGTACAAAAAACAAACAAACAAAGCAAACATGCTGAAAAACTAAAGATGCCTTTAGTTGACGCAGAAAACCTATATTGAAATGCTCTACAAGATTTTTTTTTAACTAACGAAGGAAACGGATTTTAGAAATCATTCCAACTGCTGTCAGAAATCTTGAGTTATTAATTTGGTTCTAAATATCATGTCCTACCCTGCCGTATTAAACAATGCTCATTTCTCCATTTCCGGATCGTGGGAGAAATTGCAAACAATAAATTTGTGGGCACTTGTCGCACACACATCATTCCCAACACCCAGTGACCTTTCTCAACAATTCTTGAGAATTGTAATGCAATCTAATACAGAGGCAGATGATTTCAAAGTACGAGATATCAGGCACGGCGGTTGGCAGGCGTGGCGGTCGGCCCGTGGGGTAGAGCGTGGCTTAGCGCGGAGAGTGAGTCAGTGGCCAAACAGGGCGCGCCCCCGCGGCCTCCGCGAGCGGCTTTCTCTCGGGCCAAGTGTAGCATTATGCCTCCACGCGCAGCCTCCTCGGCCGCCCGCCCGCGCATTTGCCCGCCTAGCCCGTACGCCCGCCTGCCCGCCATAACGCCGCTTGCCGGCCCGCCAATATGCCCGTCCAAACGCCCGCTCACCCGCTCATATGCACGCTCATATGCCCACGGCCCGCCCACCCGTACGCCCACCGCCCGCTCCTACGCTTGTTCGCCGGCCCGCCAATATACCCAGCCAAAAGCCCGCCCACCCACTCACACGCCGCTCGACCGCCCATCCATACGCCCGCCCGCCCGCTCACATGCCACCTCGACCGCCCACCCGTTCACCCATCCTTGCCGCTCATACGCCCGCTCGCATGTTCATATGCCACTCGCTCGCCCATCCATAAACCCGCCCACCCTATACACCCGCCCACCCTTACACCCGCCCACCCGTACCCCGCCCACCATACACCCGCCCACCCGTATACCCGCCCACACATACACCCGCTCACCCTCGCATACGCCCGCCCACCCGTCTATAGGCCCGCCCGGCCGTGTGCGGGGGTGCCGCAGAGCTCCACTCAGACTACGAAGTACACTTTCCGCAATAATCAGTATTATTTAGTTTTTATTTTTTTATTTACTTATTTATCGCATGACATGATTTGTTTTGCGGAGGCGCACTCTAATCGTTATGCCGAAAGTAGAAATCTCGACTTAGCCGTCATTATTTGGTAAGATGTTTATATTGACCATAGTAGATTGATTAATCGGTGTTTCTTTGCGCGACAACTGATATCGTCATTAATCCCGTTAGTGCAGTGAAAACTACCGATCTGATAAGACGGCTTCTAAATTCTCCTCCAGACAACAACTGAATTCGCATCAGCTACATACCTAGCTAGTGTAGAAAATCAGCTACCGTCTGGATTCGAAACATAGGTACTCCTAGAGTCAGAGTCGCTGCAGAGGCGGCGGTCGTGTTTCTCTGCGCTTTTACTGACATGTAATGGTGATGATGACAATGATAATAAGAAAAACAAGGAAAAGATGGAGGAATAAAAGGTAGAGGAAACGAGAGAATCCCGACGAGGCCATAACCCCACAAATTGCACTTTGATCGGCTGCCAGTCCACCGCCATCGAAGCCTGGCTGCAGCGGCGGAAGACGAGCAGTCTGATCGCTGAAGCGCCCTTTAATGCTCAGTGAAAAGTAAGTCTCTCGTTATCCTTAAAATTGCTGCCTAGGTCGCGGAGATGGCTAAAACGGACGCGCCCGTGCTGGTTCAACTCAAAAGACACGGGTTCAAAGCTAGCCTCGGGCATTCACGTTTGCTTGTAGGTCTTGGCATGGTGGAGGCATTTCCAAGCCACCGTGCGTCTTCTCACAACCTGTCCCTTCCGTCCTCTTGATCAAACGCTTTTACGAGAGGGGGAGTACGATGGCCAGCGCGCAGATAGAGGGTGTACCGTAAATGGGTCTACGAGTTGCGACGTGTGCGTTATCAATCCGATACCGTTCCTTCCTCAACTGTAAAAGGTTTCACATCTCACCGGGGGAATATGGGTTTTATGAGCTAGTTTGTGCGTGCCATGACGAGCCTATGGTCTCCTGCGGCGTTTCGGCTCAGAGGCTGGGGGATATGCCCCACGTTGTAAAATGGCCGATAAACTGGGGGCAGGGAGCGTCAGTATAAGCCTTGGTGGGTTAGCCGTTGTCAACCCCAATGATAACGGTGAGGGGTTATCATTATAAAGGAAACAACATTTCAGGTTATTTTTCACTCAACGACTGTCACCCCTAATCTTACAAAATCAAAACGGCAACACTTATATACTTTAGCAATGTCGAATTTTTAACAGATGTCTATCTGAAATAAAGAGGTCCCTTGGTATTAAATTGACGTAAAAATGACTTTTTCAGTCATCATGGCGTTGCATTTATTGACGGATTTGTTTAATAAATACGTATATTAATGTGGTGGCAAAAATAAGAGGATTATTCAAGGCATATTACTCTACATTATTATAGTTTTTTTTATTCATAACGTAAGTCCCGTGAATACATTGCAGTCCACATATTATGCAATGCAATGAATACACTGCTCTCAAAACTATTAATATGTTGGACATTTTTAAAGCGGAAATACGCTCCTGAAATCCATCATCTTTTATTTTTGGGCTGCCTAGTTCTTCTTTTAAATGTGAAAAGATATCTATTCAATGGTTTAACTTCACTTTGAGATTCATTTTTTTATACTTTTGAGTTAATGATGCGCGTTATATAAAATAAAGCATTAATTCAATTCAACAAAAAAAATTCGAAAAGAAGCATTCCTCTGCATTCTTCTTGAATGTATGCTTAATTGCAAGTGATTATCCGTAATACCATTAGGTCTATTAAGTACACACCCTGAAATTTATATGTTTAATAAAAAAGTGATAAGCGCTTTGTTCATAAGAAATTTCTAGGTGTGTTAGGAATCTGAAGCTACGTGTTCTAGGTATCTCAAAAGTCGAGCTTAGATATTAAACCATTAAATGAGATCATTAAGTATTAGTTATGCTGGATGAATGTAGAAATGCAATTTCTGCTTGCACAACGTTTTAATTATATTTACGTATACAACGTATGACTCATTACATTAGTGTTTTGTCCCAAAGGCTTTAGAAAATGAAGTTGAAAGTACTGCGTGATGCTTGTTAAACATGACGTTTGCTCCCATCGTTTACAAACACCACCTGATACATATGTGTGATAACGTAGGCCATTATCATGTCCTCTTAGACAAACGCTTGATCAATGTTTTAGCTTACAGTAGACCCATATTGTTTCAGAGCGTTTTTTGGCTCTGGAAAAGAATCAGGTTTGTTCGGGGAGCAACCTTCGACTCGAGCCTTCATGAACGAGAGCACAGCGAGTGACGTGTGTATACCCTTATGGAACGAAAAGAACAGGGAAGAAAGCAGCCGTGCCCTTATAAGCCTTGAGCAGGGTCCGCATTCGTCCAATATCGAGTAAGGCGAACCGGGCAAATATTCACTCAGACCGGCCGACCCGGTATTCGAACCACGATCCTCCTAAAAACGAGACAGGTTTTGCGACCACTTGTCAACTCCGGCTAGTCTCCTTGCTTAATGGATTCTTTGACACGTCGACATGAACGCTAAATTCGCCGGCGTCGATTTCACGCGTTCGATGTTTAGAGAATGAATCAGATAAAAGACGATGGTTTCTCTTGAACTTTTTTTTTAATTGACTCTTATAACAGGAACCAATCGCGTTACTTGACACGTTCATTTGAATATGTAAGTAAATGTAATTTCATTGGACACGTCACGGATAGTTAGTTATGTTTCAAGATATTTCGTGCCGAAATACTGCATCTTAAATGCCAGCTATCTTCATTTATAATGTTAATTTATTGGTATTATAAAATCGTACAAACGATTGCAGCCTTCTCGAGGCTCTAACGGCATGAATTAAGATAGTGATGTGAATTACAAGGGAATCGACTTATCATGTAAATGTTTGCAGTCAAAATTCTCCACACAATTTGGGTTTGGCGTAAGGGATGAGCCTAGAAAGGAGGAAGTCGAGACGTCTGACCTGTGGAAACTAGGTTTTATTTACTTTTCGTAATTTATTTACACAGTACAAACTTGTTACACGCGAACATAACACATTCTAATGAAAAATTAGAAAATGTTTGAAGGAAAAAGAAAGGTCTTTGAAAAACGAAAGACGAAAATACTGCAATATTCACTCAGTAGGTTACTGGTTGGAACAACGAACAGGAAAATCTAATCAAATTTACAATGGCCGCAGAAAGCATTGCTAGATCTTTTAGTTCATAGCGTTTCTCAAGGAACACGGAGTCCAGATCGTCTAAGAAACGAAAGAGATGGAATGTGTGCACATCAGGTCACAACTGGATGTAAGCATACAGAAAGAAGATGAAGACCTTGGCAGCAGTGCATGATGGGGTAATTCTTAAAGATATTTTTTCACTTAACATGTAGGTATATACTTTGTTAATTATTCGAACATAGGATAGTTTCGCTTCTCTTTTACATGATGAGTATAACAACTGTTGACACTGCAACTACTATGACCGGAAGGATTGTAGCCTTGACGGTGGCGGATTTTCGACACTCGGTTGTTAGTACAACTTGACCACTTAAAAAAAACAAACTGGACTGCGCATGCACGAAAAGTTATGGAGAGGAAGGTTCCCTCTCTTAGAAGCTCAACTTCCCCGCCTTGAGGAGCCGCCGCCGCCGCCGCCGCCGCCGCCGCCGCCGCCTCGGTCTGGGCGAGCGGGGAGACGACAGCCTGGTCTTGCCGAACATCCCAAGCCCTAGAGTGTAGAAGCGTGAGAACTAAGTTGCAAGAGCGAATCAGTTATCGTTGCAGGCAAACCTTGAGTTCAACTAGCTACCCTTCGGGAGCAATGAGGGGATGGCGTAGCCATGCCTCGCGAGGTAAGCAATGCTAAGATGGAATTTTCCTAAGTGATCCTAAGTGAATTCAGACGCTGTTTGGAAGACAATTCTAGTGGCCGGCCGGCTACTCTGATTGGTAGATTTCCATGGTTTCTTGTATCAGAATCAGGCGAATGCACGGGAAGTACTCTAATAAAGGAGCACAGACTGCGCGCAATATTTCCTTCTTCATTCTTGCCCCTTCCTCTTCCCTTACACACACACACGTAGACGCCACACATGTGCGGCGCGGTGTCCCGAAGGCTGAGACATCTGAAACGGTAGGTCGGTTCCGAATCTCGGAAGAAACACCAATAACTTCCGCGTTATAATATGCACTATGCACTACGTACGGAACTAATGACCGTAGCAACCGATGGGCCCGGAAACACAAAATCATTCACTCCTCTTGGGCGCTGGCTTTCGGAATATTATGTTCCTCCTAGCTCGCGAATCGAATGTTGCGTGTCGCAGTCGCGGCCCGCTCGGCCGGCGCCGTGCCGCCCGGAGGCGGCGGCGGGCGCGCCCGCGGAGGCGTGCCCCAGAATAATTGCAGCGCGCCCCGAGAGCGCGTACGCGCACTCGCCCGGGCGGGAAGTAGGGCAGCGCCGGCCGAAATAGACGTTTAAGCCGGCGGGCGCCCCGCCGCGCCAAGCAACGCCGCGCGTAGGCCGAAGACAAGCAGGAGCCGCCTCAGGGCGGGGCGCTGCGACGCATCAAAATCGCTAATGAGAGCGCCGCGGCGCCGCCGCCCCCCGCGTATCCCCGTCTTAGAGGTCGACGCCTCCGCGTCCTGTGCGGGCGATGCCGCCGCCGCCGCCGCCGTTTCTGTGGCTATGTCCGCAAGGTTGACTCCGCCGCTCCGTGTCCGCCTTCACCTCCGCCATTGCCTCCCTTGCTGTCTGGGAGCCATCCGTTGCCATCCACTTTGTTAGGCATCTGCCGTCACCGTCGTTCGGACTGAGTTTCAGCCTTATACCTCACCGCCACCAACATCACGGCCCTCTTCAGATGGGCATTCTTGGCCTCCGCCACCAACTTCAACTCCCTCTTCAGATGTGCATCCGTTGGTGCATCCTTTGCCACCGCCACCAACATCAACTCCCTTTTCAGCGCCACCAACATCAACTCCCGCCTTCCCTCCTGTGCCACTGCCGCCGCCGCTTCAGCTACTCCCGGTGCTTTTGACTGCTAGAATGACTTCGTTGCTTCCACAATAGCCATCGTATCGACTGACGCCTACTGAGGCTGGTCCCCTTCATGTCTCCCATTGTCTGATTTGCCATCTGGGAGCCTGTCGGCATCCCTATTCACAGCCATCTCCGCCGGCGCCGTCACCACCGCCGGGCTGGCAGCGTCTCATCTTCCTCCTCTCCACGAGCTTGCCGCAACCGCCATCAACTTGAACTTCCTCTTTAGGCAGGCATCCTCTTCCACCGCTGCACAACTAGATTCAGTCGCTGTCTTTGCTGCCGCCTGCCAGGTTGTCTCCGTATTCACTGGCGTTGCCGTAGCTTTCGCCATCACCGCCACCTACCCCATCAGCGCCTGAACTCTCACCTCTCCACACCATCACACCGGCTGAGTTTGGATCACAGCCAGCATTGCTGCTGTTTCTGCAGATCATCTGACTGGAAAGTCCTAGGATTCGAGACCAGATTTTGTACAGTAGCTAGATACGTCATTAGGCGCTCTCTGGAACAAATGTTATTGGCCGGATGCTCTGATCGTAAGTTTACCTTGGTTTCTTCTATCACTACCTGGCTATCACCGGGTCGGTCCCGTAGATAACGCACCGCGGACCCCGCGCGATCTTTCCTTCCTTACACATACTTACATGCACTACACAACCATACATATCGGGACCTTGGAGCTTACCCCTTCTGCGGTGATGACATTTTGTAGGAAATAGCTGGTGGGTGAAATGCCCCGCAAGCTGTAGCTCAGCGCCGAATCTTCCCATCCAGAGGGAGAGTAAAACCATCACCACCCGCGATTAAATATTCACTACACTAACGGGACAAATAACCATTAGTTGACGCATCCAGAAGCATCAGTTAATCAATGCACACCATCGCCACATCCTCTGCATACAACTCCTACATCACCATCACTTTCACTGCCTTCTTCAGCAATGCTTCTATTGCCGGCACTACCTCTGCCTCTTCTACTCCAACGCCACTCTTTCACTGCCTCCTGCGCCTTCATCTCTGCTTCTCCCTCCTTCCGTCTCTGTATCAGCTTTCATGGACGTATGTCTATGCTCTTTCGCCACTGTTTCCAACACATATCCTGGCCTGCCTCGGCTGCTAGGTGACTTCAGGGCATCTTAACAGTAGCGCAGGCTAGGAGGTGGCAAGGAAATGGAACTGGAGGGTCTCGAGCGTTAGCATGGCGGAGTGGGGAGATGCCGCTATCTTTGGACCCATTCGCGACTGCGAATAGAAACAATCTGAGCAATGCTCTGGAAAGCTTTCATATTCTCAAGTGGATTCCATGTGTTCTCTATTAATTTGACATAAATATTTATTTTGTCAATTGAAAGATATACACTTTTATTTTATACTTTATCTCTAGTCCTAGCAACTAAGTGTTTCCTCAATTTACAAAATATATATTGACTCGCAAATGTTACGTTCATTAGTATACAATTAAAAATAAATAATGCTCATTCCCTCAAATATTTAACGTGTCGTAGGGTTATCATGTAATTGAACACCCTCTAATTATTACTTTTGACGTCTGCAATATGAAATTAACTTCAACACAATATGTTCTTGCATTTCATTTATTTCATTTTAATACAACTACAAAATCAGTACAATCACAAATGCAGTAAATACTCTTATTTTGAAAACGTAGTAAAAACTGGAAAAGAGTTCACCAAACTTAGGATTTTGATACTCAAGAAAGGTCTTACTACAATTTTCATCGTTTAATGTTCATTATTTACACAAAAATCATTATCTTATAATTAAATAATTTGCATTATTCACATTTGTTACTTAATTAAAATATCAATTTTAATGTAATAATTGTTACACCATTCGTGCAAACGATGCTTGAAATTTATAATTCCTTTGGCTGCTCTTCGAGCTACATCACGAGGGTGAACGGTCACTCAAAGCGAGGCATTGTTCACAAAGGCAAGTGCACAGTGCAGCGGTGACGTCAGCACGCCAGCAGCGCGAGAGACTGCACATCGCCGCGTGACGAGCTGGAACGTAGCGCAGCGCCGCCACCACCACCTCCACCACCACCACCACCACCACCAGTAGCAGCAGCAACGTCGATGATGAAGAGGTCGGGCGACCGGGCGCGCCGGGGGCGGAGGAGCGGTCGGCGCGGAAGGGTGATCGCAGCGCACCGCGCGCTTTTTTTTTTTCCATTGCGCGAGCCAGTCTCTCTTGCGCAGGGCTTGTTGCTCCGTCCAAGATAGCAAGCTCAAGGCGGCGGGGCGCAGACCCGCGCGAGGTTTGGGTATTTTCACTCATAGGCTAGTTGGCTTCTAATTCCGTAATTGACAGGTTACTAGTGATTCCGGTCGCGTCAACTGCTAAGGTCATTGGTTCCGTAAGTGAAGTGTATGTTTTTGCTTGGGAATTGGCTGGATGGCGCGATCCGGCGCCGACCCACCGTCGGCTAACGAGGTTTTCCTCAACAGGTATCTCCCACCAGCTGGGCACCGCTCCTGCCGGAACAAGCTCTAAACACCCGATCAGTCTGCCGGCATGTGTGGTTGAGTAATGCATGTGACTGTAAGTGTGTCTAAGTAAATGAAAGGATACGACAAGAAACGTGAAGGAAAGATCTCGCGCTGTAGGATACTGCTCCGCCATTCAGCTAGTGTTGGAGAAACCACAGAAAACCACCGACAAGATCACCTGGGCGCTAGAATTCTCCTCAGACAGCGACAGAACTCGACCTAGCTATCTGGCTAGTGTCGAAAGTCCTGCCACTCGTCGGGGTTCGAACCCCAGAACCTCCCGGTCAGAGGCACTGCAGTGACATCATTTGTTCTCATTCCTTCATGTTATATCTGAACCTAGGGTAGTAAATCTGAACCTGTCAGAGGAGGGGGGGGGCAATAAGAGTGGAACTTATTTGTCCATTAAATGTATTTATTTTGCATATGACATTTGTTTCTAGAAAACTACTAAAATACTCTAGGAAGACTGAATTTATAATTCTGATGCTAATATTAATAAATACAGTTGTTTTTATATGTTAGGGGAGTATTGACTCGTTAGAAATCTTTTTAATCTGAATCTGGACCTATACTAACAGATAAATATTAATTGATTTGCTGTTAAACCATTGACGCGGTTGCGAAATGGTTTGGAGATCCCCAAATATATCCATTTCTCATATTATTGGGTTAAAAATAGGAAAATCTGAGCTTAAACCTATTGAATGATATACTATGATTATTACGCAAAGCTACGGTGCCCCTGTCAAAATTTTCAAGAGGTGCCATTGCTCTCTGCCCTTCACCTGTGCATATACCTAGGAATCTGAACCATTATCCCATACACAATTATTTATCTTTTCAACATACTCTCCTTCTTCATGTCTACCTTCATCAATCAAGAGGAAAGCGATGACAAACCACCGCTACGTTTTTTGAATAAATTCCTCTACATTTAATAATCCTCTCTGTATAATGAACTAAAGGAAGGTGCGACTTTACCTTTTACACGAAATAATAGACACAAAGGTCTGACAGTGTTTTACTGCGTAAAACATATTTACTTTGGAATTTGAAATACATTTTTAACAATCCAAAATTTATACTTAGTTAAGAGCAAATTAAATGCTTACACGGAGAAATAACATGCATACATGCAACCTGCAACACACTTCACGCTGCTACCATCGTATCTCAGAAACGATACGT
Source organism: Gryllus bimaculatus (assembly GCA_017312745.1). NCBI lineage: Eukaryota > Metazoa > Arthropoda > Insecta > Orthoptera > Gryllidae > Gryllus > Gryllus bimaculatus. The sequence continues at coordinate 9,602,418 of BOPP01000019.1, forward strand.
AGGGCGTGAGCTTCGTAGTGACGGGCACGAGATGGATGCCACTCAGTGCCAGGGGAAATGGCTTTCTGAGGGCACTGCACGGCGGTGGGACGCATACCGTCATCGGCTTCGGCGTGCATGGCACAGAAGCAGTTGAATTATTTTTCACTTTCCGGACTTCTTATGGGACAATATAGACAAACAACCAAGTCGGCGCGAGAGAACACAGTATGTTAGGTTTAGTGATTTCAAGACCATCTCTATTGTTACTGGCCTTCTTTTAAATCATTTTGCTGTGGAATTATAAAATTCATATAACAATAATTGCAGTGTGAAGGGGAATATTTGAATACTGAGACGTACCTAAAACAAGAGGCAAAGATTTTATTGGTACTGCAATAAATTTTGAAAACTTTTGTTTAAGGAAAATGTTATTTGAATTCATATTTAATGATTTATTGATTGATTAGTGATTCCGGGCCCGTCAACTACTAAGGTTATTAGTCCCGTTAGTGTGCATGTTTTTATCGCGGAAGTTGGCAGTGATCTTCCTGGATGGCGAGATCATGCATATACCTATATCGCCTCGCAGGGTTTTCCCTAACCATACATCTCCAAACAGCAGGTTAACGTCCCACCCGTGGCACACTCTGATCTCGTGATTGGTCTCCCGACATGTGTGGTAGTGGAGTGCTTGTAAGTGAACGTATGTGTAAGTAAGAGGTGAGGGTAGGACAATGAAGTGAAAGAAAGGATCGTACGCGTTCCGTGGCCCGTTTGTTAGGGTACTGCTCCGGCATTCACCTAATGTTGATCGGAGAAACTACGAAAAATACTGATCAGAGCATCCGACCGCAAGAATTCTACTCTAGACTCCTGAATTCGACCTAGCTATATATGTAGTATCGAAAATCCTTCCACCGTCGAACCTCTGAACTTCCCGACCAGAGGCCCTGCAGTGACACCAATTGATGCTACATGTAAGTTCGTAATTTATGTTTAAATGTGTCAAAAATATTGTTTTATTTTTTATGTTTTATTTGTTGAAGTATGGAGCTTAACTATGTTAAAATATAAACCCCCTTTTGAAAATGGCAAACGTGGTGTAGCCAGAATCCGAATAATGTGGGTCTTTTGACGGCAAAACTGTCGGTTCATCTGTCCGACCTTCCGTCCGTCTGTGATTAACCTTAGCGCCTAAAACTTTCAGCAGACTTTTTAAAAAAATTATATTTCTCGATCGTTCGAATCGCTCGTGAGGCTTTGGGAGTTTCTAACGGTTTTAAAGGTACTTTACATTGTACTTTGAAAACCTTCACAAGATTTTCAATTTTTTTTTCGAAAATGGCTCCAAAATTGTATATTAAACTTTGTCTTTGGTTAGCGTAAAGACTCTTAAGAGAATGGTACAGGTCTCATGTTGTTTGAAATTCCTGATTTTTTGAAATTTTAAAGTGCAGTGGGTCCTAATAGTAATTATTATTTTGCAACTAGAAGAGCAAAATCATATGCAACTGCAATAATAATTTTAGCCAGCGAGCAAGCGGCCAACGAGCCAACGGTGGATCTATTGGGGAGGCCTGTGGAGAGACAAGCTCTTGTTCTCGTGCCAAAAATATTTCAATAGTACACTGCTATTCTTTATTGAATTTCTTTAAAATTTGTATTTTAGCGATTTATTATATTAAAATGTGATTAATAATAAATATTTGTTATGTACAATTATGTTATATTAAATGTTTCTCTTGTAATATGCATTATTTGTTTATTGCAAGAGGTAGTTTATAATGAATGCAAATGGTTCCTTTCCAAATGCATCTCTGCACCTGCTAGTACTCTCACCTTAGTTTTTGGATCCGTGCCCGACAGGGAGAACCGGAATCATGGCTGCTTTTAAGATGTATTGATTCCGTCCATGTAAATATTTTCTTGTGTTGATTCATAGGCAGTAATTGTGAACTTACTTCCGCAAAACCCGAGGTCTTTCCTCGATTTTATTTTGGACGCGTTTAAATAACATCGCGGTTGAATGATACTGAAGATGGACAACAAGGCTTGTTGCGAATTTAAAGAATTAATTCAAAGTTCTTGTATTGGATTTAATTTTATTCCTACTATTTCGAACATATTTTCTCTTCAAAGACAAAACATTTATCGGATCAATTTGTTTGAACCTTATTGTCAGTTCTAGCCTCACAAAGAAATTACCGTTCATCGGGATCGTTTTAGCCACACACCCGTCGTTGATACTGCCCCTCCGCATTTGTCCCCATCGCATGCCCCCCTTTGACAGAGTACACTCCCTTCACGTTTCTCGATCGCCGTTTCATCTTCACGCGCCCCTTCCTCCCGACCGTTTACGGAAAGCGCATTTCTTAGCTCGTCCACCTCGCGCGCTGGAACGCTTGTTCCGCGTGTTCTACAAGTTGTAAATATTTCCTCGGCATTCCCCCGATGCAAACTAGAATCGAGGGGCAAGCTCGTATTTCACCGCACCTCGCACTCGGCTGATTCGCGGTCGGTCTCCGCCGCTGCCCGAGGCGCCGCCCCGCGCATGTTCAAGGGATCCAGCCGCTGATACGTAATCGTTTTGTTTTGTGTCGTGTCGTTCTGGTTTGGAGTTGAAATTTTAGTTTTATTGCAGAGTAGAATACTGATATTTTTCGAAAATTGAAACCATCACGATTGATTTTTTCTGTTTCAAGGATTATTAATAAAGATTGATTCAGCGAGCAAAACATAATTGAAAAAATTAAAAAAATGATTTATGCTAGTTTACCAATAAATATTTATATATCTGTAAGTGTTTAATATCTCTATTTCTGTATCGTAAAATGCGACTTAGAAAAGAATTCACATGTGTTGGCCATTAATATTGACGCCTTTAATATCGATAAGAAGTGATCAATAATGACGTTTATTAGTTCTGAGAATTTATAATTTTTCTCTTTCTTCTGAGAATTATCTATGAAATGTATATTTGATTAGTTACGAGTATTTCCTTTTACTCACATTAGTGAATATAAAATACACAGGAAGATATAGGATCTTGACTAAACACACACAGCTGGATAAAAAAAATTGATTGAATCGGAATCCAGATATCTAAATCTTATGGTAGGTGAGTAAGTTAATACATTAACAGCTTCGCACCTGTCGTACCCTTATACTAAACTCTCTCTGTAATATTACGTAGTTGATTATCCTGAGAATATCTCCCTACTTTTCTAGAGCTTATGACGAGTTGGATAAACAACATTTTTTCAAATAGATACAAGATGATTTTTTTGTAAACTTCGTTACAAGATTTACCTTCCGCAGCATCGCTACTTCTTGGATGAACTTCTCTCAACACAGAGGTATTAGGCACCACCATTCTACCAGGCTCCCTGTCAGAATCTTCAATACGTATTCGTCGTTTAGGCAAAAACCTGCTCCTTCTCGCAAACGTTTTCGACGATTCTATTTCCTCGCGCATGGGCGCCGGCGATGCAGTCGCGATCGATAATTTTATGTTTGGCATGTTGGCTGAGCGGGGTCCGCCAGCGGCGGCGGCGGCGGCGCGCGGCCACCGATTTATCGCCGCAGCGATTCGGACGGCGCGGCCCCGTAAATCAACGAGACGAACGGCGGCGGCGGCGGCGGCGGGGGATCAGGCGCCGCGACGCGCCGCGGCCGCCGCGCACTGCGCCGCGAAGGGTCGAAACGCGCGTCGAGCGATATAAAATTCGTCGGCATCTGAATCACTAATTTCCAACGCGTGCAGAAATCGAAGGAACACCACGCAGCTTCCGTATATGGTTTCACTAGATACCTCGGAAATCAGGAAAAATACCAGAAAAAAACAAAACAGTGACTGATTGACCGGCCTGGATAACCGGGTTCGTTAAGGCTGTAGGATTGCAGGTGCCTCGGCTCGAAGAGTCGCGAGTTCGAATCCCGCCTCGGGCATGGATGTGCTCTCGTGTTGCTCTTAGGTGTTGTGTTCTCCTACAGTTACCCGAATGTAAATATTCACAGTGGTCGCTACATGACCCGTAGTGAAAAAAGCAACCTAAAAAAATGATTGACTAGAGTTTTAGGGCTCATCAACTGCTTACGTCATTAGTCATGTAAGTGTAGTGCTTGTTTTATTACGGGAAGTGGCGGTGATATTCGCCTCTGGATGGTGAGATCCGGCGCTCGTGGCTCTTCTGGGTTCTTTCCCAACCAGATATCTCTCATCTGGGGAGCATAAGCTCTAACCTGCCGACAGGTCTCCCGGCATGTGAGGTTGTGTAGTTCGTGCAACTGTGTGTAAGTAAGGGGTCAGGATATGTCCTGCATAGATCAAATACCACCATATTTAGAGCAAACAAGAAAGGTATGGAAAACTTCTAAGAAAGTGCCAAAGAATAATGGGATTGCAGCGTCTCGCCCACTACGTGGAGAAATTACTTTTACAGTTTATGCATTTTTGGCCCACCAAAAATGTTCACGTTTCGTCTAGTAAACAAGTCAACGCTGGGGGTTAAATTGTCATTATTCTATTCGTTAACCCCATGAGACCATTTATTGTTTCTTGAAACGCATTAACGTAATTTGGAAGTTAGTTTAGAGAAGTTTGAAAGTTAGTTGAGGAAGTTAGTAGCTCAAGATAAAGACAATGGTATATGGCAATAACACAAGTTATAAAATGTATTATACTAAATTTAAAGCTAGCCATTAAAGGAACGAAGAAGCGGGCACTAACAAACGAAATCTATTTTACGGTGTTCGGTACTTCATTCCTTGTAACACTAAGTACGTGCCAATTGGAACCTATCATATGAAAATACGCTAAATTCTTGAAATTTATTATTTAGTTCATGTTACCAACCGAAAATATTGTAGGTTGAATGTTGGTTTTGTAATCCCGGTTAGGTTTAGTGATTTCGACCCACAGTACTGTGAGAGCAGCTGCAGAGCTGCCCTTTTAGCCGAAAACGTTCGCTCTTAAAAGAACACTTTTTGACAGTTATAGCTGGCATCCCACGAAGTGGGCGTGTCCATGATGAAGGCGATGGTCTGTATCTCCCTCCGTCTCTAGTTGGAAATGCAGCTACAGCGTAACTATTTTTTGTCTTAGTAGAATGAATTATTTGGATCTCCTCGTTCATCGTGAAATGAAAGTTTAAGAATAGATCAAATAATGTATGTACTCCAAACCTCCTTAGTAGGTGTTCACTCAAAAAAGTAACCTTTCCTTCTGTATGGTCATTCTACTTAATCGTATTCGCAGGTGCAAAATAGTGCTTGTGATGTAAATATTAATTTTTGAGTTAACACATTATTTCTCTACGCTCCTGTAGAATTGAAACATTTAATAGCTTGTTCCATAAATAAGATGTCATTCAACGTACTAGGCATGCTATTTATGGTTATGTTTTCTGGAAAAACCCTATACGTTTCGACTTTCTTAAAAAATTTTATGCAACTTAACAGAAACATCAGAATTTTACCATGTCAGAGCGTCCAATTTCGAAATTACTGAAATATTAAAGCAGAGTTCTTGTTAAATACGTGTGTCGCAAATGAGTACCGAGCGAATGAAAATACTTCGACACTTCGTTTGCTTCTGGACAGAAAAAAGGCAGCATTTTCCTTCCCAAAATGTCACATACAGTGAACTTCTTAATGATGAACTTAATAATAATAATAATAATAATAATAATAATAAATGGTTGTATTTTAGTTTTTTCTCTTTTCCCCTACTTAAAGAAATCTCCATTATCTCTCTGGTTAAATGGTATTTCAAATTTGTCTCGTATCACATCAATAGACTTACAGGTTTACGTACGCCCAGAAATGTTATGTCTGAAATAATCTTTATAAAACAATGCATGCCTATTGTAGTGAGTTGTTTTAGTTTAAGAACACAGGGTAGTGATTAGAGTCGATTCTGTTATCTTGTGGGTGCTTTGGAAAAACAAAAGAAAAACAGTTTGACTCACCACGAATAATGGATCATGCTGTTCTTTTAAAAATGACACAAAAATATATTCAAGGTGATCGGATGCTGCATATAAATCTAAAAATAATCTATTGTATTTCCTTGAGTCGTCAAAACAATAAGTATGCTTTCGACGTAATGAAGAACAATTTAATTTGTAAAGAATAATGTATATTTTCAACATTTTCGCGTAAATGGCACCAAATGTTTTGTGTAAACATTGTCCTTGAATTGCGTAAAGGACGCTTAAAAGAGTGGTTAAATTCTCATGCTTGTTGAAATCGCAGATATTTACGAAATTGAAGAATTGCAAGTTTTAGGGAGCGTTTCCTACTAATTTAATATTGAAAGTAGGAATTTTTCTTAATTAATCTGCGCATGGGGGTGCGCAAGTGGGTGCACGGGCGGGTGTGCGAAGGGAGCGTGATCAGGTGCGCTGGCGGTGAGCGGGCGGGTGCGCGAGAGAGTGCGCGGAGTGTGCGCGGGTGGGTGCGCATGCGTGAAGGGTGCTCGAGCGGTTGCGCGGGCAGGTGATCGGGCGGGTGCGCGGAAGAGTGCGCGGCGAGAGCGCGCGAGGGTGCGCAACAGGAAGCGCGGGCAGGTGAGCTGACGGGTGCGAGGCGAGTGCGCGAAGGGAGCTTGATCGGGTGTGGGGGAAGGTGATCGGGCGGGTGCGCGGGAGAGTGCTCGATGAGAGCGCGAGAGAGTGCGCGAGAGGGAGCGCGGGCAAGTAATCGGGTGCAGAGGAGTTTGCGAAAGGAGCGCGTTGTGTTTGGTAGGAATAGAGGTGTGGGGAGGGTCAGGTAGCTGGCGGGAGTCGATTCAGGAAAGGGACAGGATCGTTGAAGGAGCCACAGGTGCTAATGTTTGCGAGCCGGAGGGTGGCCACGAACGGGAGGGGGCTGGGTGCGGAAGAAACCACAGTGAGTTGACAGTACAACAAATGTAAGCGTGAAGAACGAAGATAAACAAGTGCCTCGAGCATGGCGAGTCTCGGAAAGTCACACAAACGGAGAGACTTAATTTTAAATTTTGCTCTCTCACTTTTGACCCATCCCTTCAGAAACATCGCCCTTAGTTAATCGCAATAAACTAGATGACCGTGAAACATGGACGTTTTCGCATGAGAGTTCAGAATACATCAAAAGGCCTTTTCATTTGTAATTAAACTCCGTGATACTTGTAATGGTGTTTAGAATGAAAGAATAATATATGATTTGTCATCAATCACATCTTATTCACTGTAGACTTGCGTACCAATGCCAGCATTTAAGCTTAGGAGTACGATCGCCTTCTAGCTCCGTTCGTAGTGCGATCGAAGGAAGTGAGGAGCGGGAAGCGCAGGGAAAGAGCGGCGTGCGGGAAAGAGCGGCGCGGAACGGGGAGCGGCAACGCTCGCGAATAATCAAACGCCAATGTTTTGCTTCTTTCTGGGCCCGCTGAACAAAGCATTGTGTAGGGTTATGTAAACTATTGACTTCGCTTCTTATTTGTCTTGACGAAGGCGGCGTTTGCGGGGCCGCTGGAACACTGGCAGGAAACCCGTCACCCCACATCCGCCTACTCGCTGGCTACCCCATCGCGGGCTGCGCTCCCGCAGTTTCTTCGGCGGACGCGTTCTCTCCGTCTTACTTTCCCTTCTGTGGATTCTGTTTCTCTCCATTCGTGGGGAGCCGAAGTTGAAAATTAGATCCGCCGGCGAGGGGCAGGGTCTGGGAGTGGCAGGACGGAGCTGGCTGCAGAAGAGGGAAATGAGGGTGGGACGTCGTGGGTATCTAAATAATATGGCATTTATGTTATGATTATAATAGATAAATGACCGAGCAATGCGAGTTTATTTCCGTTACCAAATAATAACCCGTATAATAGTACAATTTTTGCCTCTGCCTGTTTGCTAATTGCGGGCAAATATCCGAATCGGCTGAACCGATTTCGATAGGACTTTCACGGAATTGTTGAGTATTTTGTCTGCCGTACTTTCAACTCTTGGTCGCACATAATGTAAGGAAGAATGTTTTTTAAGCAATCAACAGTTTTATTTTGTTATTAATTTTGTATATTTGTTCTTCATAACAGAGAAAAGCGTCTGTCCACATGAGATATGTAAACTTCCCCGTCCCTCTTTATTATCTTTAACTGAAAGCAGAATTTCTGTGCGCTATCTTTGTTTCTTCGCAAATATATGAGAGCATTATGCATAGACAGAATCGATTCCTTTCCTTACCCAAAAGACTCGGAAAAAATAAATTCCCGGGATTACTTCTGAAAGACCTTTAAGTGAGCAACCTCCTAGAAATAGAACAAGAATGAAGACATGTTAGAAAAATCCTTGTCTCGTGATGTGATCTTTGCCGACATCTGTGCAGAATCTAGTAAACTCTCATTCAGAATAGACGGTGACTGGAATTTTCCTCCAAACAGGGTCTACCTTCAACACATTTATACTTTGCCAAAAATCTAACGAATGTATTTCCCCGCCGACAAGGCCTTTGTTGGTTTAGCAAGCCGCGTCTCTGAACTCGATTCTAAAGAGTGACGTGAATCAGAAGAGTCATAACCAATGAATTCAGTTGTGTATTTTATCAAAACGTCGGGCAGTTACAACTAGAGCTAGTAAAAGGAGATCTGGTTTACATTTACACACACCAGCTCTGAAATTTTAAAAGTGTAATAAAACAAACTACTAGTGCTCAATAGTGTATACTTTCTCGCATTATTTTAAATATCAAAGTCAGGGAATTCAACGAAAATGATACATATGCCATTATTTTAAGCGTTCCTTACTCCATCTGTGGACACAATTTAAAGAAAAAATTTGGAGCGGTTTTTGAAAAAGAAGTTTTTTATTAATTGTATTGATTTGAAGCACAAATTTCGCGAAAACTACTCTCTGAAAAAAATGTGAATGACCTTTTTCAAAAGGATGATTATTTTAAACAGATTTTTAATCGCTAAAAACCTTATCTTCAATTTTGTAGCTTCGAAATATACAATTTTTGCAATTTTCGAAGATACAGACAGCTTGCCGGAAATGAGACTAGCACCAATTTTTAACGACTTTTGATACATACGAAGAGAAAATTTAAAGAGAAAAATGGGAGCCGTTCTTGAGAAAAAATTGTTTAAAGAAATTAAAAATTGCCTTATTTTACGCAAAATTACTACTCATATTTTCGGAAAAATTGTACATGACCTCATTTCAAGATCTGTTTTTCACAAACATATATTATAAAGAGAAAAAATGTATCTTCAAAATTGTAGTTGTAGGAAGACGCCGACCAAAAAGAACTGTTGCAATTTTAGACAAATCAGGGATTTCAATGAAAATGAGACCTGCGCGACTTCTTAAGACTTTTAACGCTATCCGAGGAAAAAGTTTGATTTAAATTTTTGGAAGAATTTTTGAGATAATTGTGAAAATGTTGAGGTTCGTGAAAAATACCCTAACGATCCTATGTTAAATTTGTCCAATGTTCATTTTAATCGATTAGGGAATATCAATTTTGGTGAAAGTAGACTGAATGGTTTAGGCATAAGCTTAGATCAGCCAGACAATCAGTTAGAAGGCCGCACAGACGTTTTGCCATCAATCGATTTTCCGGCATCAAGGACCCACAAAACAAGAAGGACCAAGGCTTCTGACCACAAAACGTGGTAGCGGAAGTCATTAACTTCTAGGAACAATATTTATCAACTTTTTCCTTACCAGGGCACGGCAATAAGAGTTTTTGGGAATAAATTAGCCTTTTTTCGCACACGACTACAATACTTTCTCTTCTTAGGAAGTAAGGGCGAGAAAGAAAAAGTAATAATACGGGGAGCCTGGTCTAGATCTATAAACAGAATATGTATTGAACCACGATGATTACTGTAGAGTACTAGGATACATTATTATTTGAGCGATGTCAAAATGAAAACTTTGAAGTAATATACTGACAGAATATTCAGTATTTGTATTAATACTTAATGCAAAAGAAAAGTGAAAAAAATCAATGAGCTTAACGGGCTTCTTGGATTTGGTTCCGCCTAGAAATCTCAGAAACCAAGCAATGTAGGAGTTTTTCAGTATTTACTCCTTCCAAAATCATCATTTCCTGTGGAGGAAAACTTGGTAAGAGGCCTTGAAGGTGCAGTGGACACAAGGTTGCTGCTTGGAGGATCGCGAGTGTTGACCACGTCCATGGCGCGGAGCAGCCGCGGCATTTCCGACTGACTCGCCTGACGCGCCTGACATTGCAACGGGTGCGGCAACCTTAGCCGCCGTAGGATTCATCCGGCCACAGGCGCACCCGCTGCCGCTCCCACAGGTCGTCGCACGCACGCTTCTTTCACTTCAAAGCCTTGAAATTCCTGTCCTGCTCCAACGATGACTATTAGTTCAAAAATGGCCCCCTTCTCTTTGACAGCGTATAGGCTTATTTTGCATATTCTACAAAAACATTGACAAGTGTCCCGCTTTTTTCCTACGAAATACCTCATTGTTCTTCGTAAAAAATACTTTATACTCGTTTGTTATATAAGTCTTATTTCAGGTTTGGCAGTGAATCTTGCGATTTTACTCGATCCAAAATTCAGGATAGTAGTCACAATGTACCGCAGTGCATTTACCGTGTGTCGTATTACAAAACGAAAATGCCAATGTAGAAGATTTTCAACTTTTTGATAATAACAACTAGCTGAGAAAATTAACAAGAACCAAGACATAAGCGTTTGTGTAAGACTATGTAAGTAAGTGCCTCATGCCTTTACTTTGAAGTTGTTAGGACGTATTGAGTGAGAATTAATTTAATATTGAATAAATATTAAGAAAATATTACAATGAATGTAAATAATTATAAAAATATTCATTATTTGATAAAACAATAACATTAATTATACCACTAATATTATAATTATATAAGTATAAACAATTATAAAAAACAAAATAAATAATTATGTAAATAATTATTTTAATATTGAATTGAATTGAAGATTATTTTAAACTAGATATAAGAAAACTTATAAACCGACGGTTGTTCATTCATGACCATTCACTGTGCTATTTCTAAGTGTTCAAAAAAATCGTACAAAAGAATAGCCGGTCGAATGTCGTTGGTGCTAATGCACGAGCGCAGGGGAGAGCTGGGGTCACGGGCCCGAATTCCGGGTAGACATGGAAGCCAATAGTGTGTTGTGGCATCCCACCATGCGTCATCCCCCCATGACTCCCGATCCATTGCGGGGCGCAGAAACATGTTCTAGAGGAACTTGAGTGGCGCAGGAGCATGTTCTAGAGGTATGTGGGCGTTACACCTAGCCAATGCCATTCCCGAGTACGTATCCTCCCCCAGTAACAGTGTAGTGGGGATGACGTCACCTGGTGCCGTTCCTCAAGGCTCAAAAGGATGGAGAGGAGCGCTACCGTGGTCCCTCCGCCGGCTAAGCAGCGGCTGGCTTGAAGAGACTCGCGGGCAACGCCCAGCGTAGCACACCCCGCTGGTGCGGATTTACTTAGTACATACCAGAAACACGCTCTTGTGGGCCACTTTGGAGTTAGAGTGGAGGAACCGTGGTACACGCCGTGGTTGCCGCATCTGGAGGTTAGCCAGTACCAGCCGGTGGAAAGAAGTTAATACAACCACCTAATCAGTGTTTCCTCAAAAGTGCGAAAGAAGTTTCAAAAATGTACTTATTACATAAGGATAAACTTTTTATCAATTATATTAAAAGCTTTTGTACATTTAGTGTAGTGTTTAAAAAAAGTTGTGTTTTAAATTTAGACAACTCCATCACGAAACAATGAACATCAGATATAAAGTTGGCAATGTTTCTTTCAAGGACATGAATTGCATTTCTAACGCTAAACGTAAATATGTTTTAATAAATATCTTGGTTTTGACAGAAAGTCTTGAATTGCATACTAGAAAATCCGAGACAATATTAATAAGTATGAAATTAGGATGCATGAACCGTGCACCCGGCGTTTTGTTAACGGTTCGATGCCCTCTTTCGTAAGTTCTGGGGGTCACCTGCTCTGCTCTCCGAGGCGACTCGCCTTTTTCGCACTTTACGAGGCCGCTCGAGGAATGCTCGGTTTTTCGTGTGGTTTTTGCCAGCAGCAAATACTTGATTATCATGTTAAGAGCCGACGTTAAGTATGCAGCTCGCACTGGAATCTAAGGACGCGTATTTGTGGGGCTTCTCATTGCTCTGCTAGGAATTCCGACCCCGTGTTAGTGGTTTCTGAACTCCTAATGTCGCCAAGTATGGTTTTTCAACATGAGCCGTCTGAGTTGCAGGAAAACGCCAACGCGAAATTTACCTGAAATCTAATACCATCTGGTATGACTTAGATAAACTGCGAAGTAAGTTACTTCCAAGTCAGGAGAACTTTTTCAGAAGAACCTGAACTATTCGGCCTAGTTAAGCCATTCAACTTGACCTTCTTTCGTTAGGTTTTTACGAAAAACTCTCTGGAAGGCTGTGGAGAAATTGCAGAATAAATAGAAGAAAGTGGTTGCCTATAGTTTCTGTCATGATCTAAACTCACTAATAAAATAAGAATGTGAACTTCCTTTTAGAAACACATCTCTCGAGTCATATCAAACTTAGCTCTCACCGAGCAGTTTTATTCTCTTCCATTCCGGTCCCTGTCGTATATTTCCAATAAATAAATTGTAGACGTCGTAATAAATTGAAGATGTATGTTTAGTGGAGTCGAATGCATCATCACCACTGCAGTTGGCAGAATCAGTCAGGCGTTCGCGCCTAACATTTTTACGGCCGAGTATGGATCTACTTAGATCGTAGCCTATAGAATGAAGACTTTCGCTTTGCGATCGTTGCGGCGAAGGTAAAGGTAGCCACCACGTACTCTTAAAATCAAGTCGTCATTTCGTTGAAAAGGTTTGGTGGCTTTCCATTCTTAAATACTTTCTTATTTACAAAACTGCATTTTAAAAATTGGTCATTGTTCGCATCATTTCGCTCCTGGGCTGCAATAGTGGCACAACTCAAAAAATATGAAATTTTAGTTTATACACTCTCTTAATTGCAGATTGGTCTATCTTCCAGCAGCTATCTTACAGTACAGTATTCCACCAACAAGTGTCAAAAGTGTGAATGCAAGAATGATGCATTTCAATTTAATGTTAAAACTTCAGATTCATTTATCTCAACACCTGATTTATTGAGTTGAGCTACTTATGCAGACAACGTACGATTTGTAGAATACCTTTAAGTCAAGAAATTGTGAATTCAAGACACACCTAGGAAAATCGCCCCGTCGAATGCGTGATTCGAATTTCATTTTATTAGTTCATTTAGCTCTGCATTCTTGATGAAAATGGACACGTATAATGGAGTGAAATGACTAAACCTAGGTGTTTGTAGACGAAAATGGCTCTGAGAATGTGGTGAACAACCATTTCTTGCTGGGATTCGAATTCTGTTCAACGCATGGCTGATTTCACTTTAAAATTCTGACATGGTGGCTGATTCCAACCACCACTTATCGTATCTTCTAAATCATAATTCACCATTTCATAATAACCCTGTCAAATCAAATACCAGTTCCGTGATTCCCGGTCGCGAGCATTCCATCACGGATGCGGCCCCAGACGGAAGTTCCTCTCTGGTCACGCAGTATTGACCAGTTATGACGTCGCGCGCAGGGAAAATTTCTGGATCCGCCTCTGGAGCCGAGTCGGCGCGTGCGGGCGCCCCGCCGCCGCGCCGCCGCCGCCAGGCGACCTCTCTCGCCGTCGATGACGCACGACCTCTGCGCCTCTCCCCTCCTCCTCCCCTCCTCCCCCTCCTCACCCTCCCTCTCGCGAGCCCGCAAACTAGATGAGGAGGCAGCGTTTCTTTCCCCACGACCGAAAATAAAAGCCTTGCTCTCCGCCGCCGCCCCGCCGCCGCCGCCGATCGCCCCGATGTGGCATACAGATGCGCCGGAGCCCGTATTTCATCCCGCATTGCATTAGGACGCGCGCGTGCCTCCGCCGGCGTTCTATTCCCGATGCGCCCTGCGCCCCCCCCGCCCCCCCACCCCCGCCCCGCATTGCACGTGTCTCGGCGCGCCGCCGCCTACCCCGACCTCCTTGGGTCCGCAATTGGAGGACTCCGCAATTGTTGTTTTTTTCCACCCCCCCCACCCGCAGTAATGTGTTTTTCCGCGATTCTTGGGAGACGAGTGTGTGTGTCTGTGTGTGTGTGTGTGTGTGTTGTGTGTGTGTGTGTGTGTGTGTTGTTTTGTATTTTGAAACTATTAAAACTATGATATATCCATATGTTAGGAGGTCATTTATGAGATTCATTATAAATTTATAGTTGAGCAGATTTAGTAGTACTCTATAATTTATAACGATTACTGAAGTTTAAGAAATGGTACTGAAATGTGTGCTTTTTTAATATTTGAAGACTTATATTAAATACGACAAAGAGTATTTTTAACACAAAAATTCCTACATTTCCCGAGTCCTAACGCTGATTCCAAAATTTATTTCATTAACACCATTTTCTTATCACACCTCTTTTTAACTTTTCATTAATGATTAACTATATCACTAGTCTATTCACTCTTAGATCTTTCCCATGTTTCTGTAGTACAGAAAAGGTTGGATCCGTTTATATTATCTCAGTCTTACCGCTCTCGTTTTCAGCAATGAGTGCTATTAGGGTTAGCGGTATATTAGTTCCCTCCATGAATATTTTTGAACGGTCAATTTCACTCTGTCTTCGCCTAATCATGTCTCGTCTTGTCTGCCTGACCACATCATTTAATAAAAAGAAAAATAACTAACGTCACTGCTCACTTCATTTAAGACTGCTGTATATTGATTAATAAAAAAATATTTGTGTTTGAGTGTAATTGACAAGCATAAAGCTATTTTTTGACAGTTTGTGAAATGAAGATATATTTAAATGTTCGTATAGTTCTTCAAAGCGAGTGAGGAGTTAAGAACGAAAATATTTAGGATATATAAAAACATTTCTCAAACAAAATGTGTGAAAATAGAGAATTCAGGAACGTTAACTGGTCGACAGAAGTTGAATAGGGACAGTTCCTAATAAATGAGTAGAATACATTCACCTATTATAAATAATTCATCGACAGTTAAAAACTAGGTTAGAGAGTTTAGTTTATGTTGAAGGCAATGTAGCACTGATTAGATCAATTAGCATGACACGCATGTTACCCAACAATTGTAATTAATGTTCTACTCTATATTACCATGTTAATCTTTAATTCTTTTAAAGATCATAATTGAATTATTCCGATACTCCAGTATTCTGCATACACGTCGTGCACCATACCGGAGTCTCATGCACAAAACCGAAACAAAAAACTCGCAGTCAAGTGGGTCGACGGCTGCCTTCCTTTGAGCGAAAGCGAAGGGTAGCTGAATCGAGTTTCCGATCGCAATCGATTGGCTCCCACCGTCGAAGCACGCATTGTTTGCTCCGGATGATTTCATTGATACGTCCGCCGGAAGCAAAGGAGAAATTTTTTATGGCCCGTGAGCAGCGTCGGCAGAGACGAAAGCGGATGTCGAATTCCAGTGCCTGTTACTGCCGACTGAAGGGCGAGTGGGCAGCGACGGCGGTTAGGAACTTGAGACAAGCGTTTAGGGGAGCTCCTTCGACAAAAAGGACTCCAATTTTGTAAGGTGTATTTTTTCCAGGAAGAATGTTGTATATTTTTTATCATTTATATTTTCATATTGACATACAAATTTCGTCAATACCCTTGAGTGTATTTTATTTGTTTAACAAATTTCTACCTATATATAATGTTCCTTTCATTTGAATATTAAAAACATTTTAATACCAGTTTCGTAGTTGGTTATACTTTGCCACAGGAATTTGTAATTGATATAATTTAATTTTCATAAGTTTTCAGCGGTTTTCAAATAAAATTTCTTACTTCTTCAGACAAACAACGGAAAGAGTTTAAGTCTATTAGTGTGTTTCACATTCGCAAGTGAATGACGTAACTTCATACAGTTGCTAATGTGAAACAGATTAACATTGGACCATCATTTTGTTATACTGCCGTGGTAAATAGTAATAAAATAAATTAATAAAATGATAATTAATATTAATTTGTACTTATAATTGAAATGTATATTGAAGTGTTCAATCGTACTTCTCGCGCATGGTTTTACGTTTTGATGAATAGGAAAACTAATCAAAATATAGGAATTTTATAAATTTTTAAGACGTTCTTTCATTTATTTCAATATTTTCTTGTCTGCTCATTATGCCATTTACAGTCGAGTTTCAAATTTACTCACATGCAGTCCAATGTACTATATGAACATTTTCATTCCGTTGACTGCTTCATTATTTTAATACAACAGCCTTTCACTTTTTCACTTCTTTTACATTTCAAGCATGTGCTAAGAACACTATATCGATAGAGAGCGATTAAAATTCCCACACTCTAATCCTGTTCTACAGTCGTAACAAAAGAGGGGACATGATTTTCACAACTTTCCGCTACATTGACTCGCTTCGGTAAATTCTGAATCGGCTAGCATACAATGGACCACCCAAAATGAGCCTTTAATAAAGGCCGCCGACATTCTTTATGCGAAGAGCAAGTGTTGAGCAAGCGAAAGAAAATAAATGGAGAAAAAAATGGATGTGATAAACGATACGTTTCGAAATACGTGTGTTGGGGCGAGGGCATGAAAATAGTAGAGGCTATGGTGACGTCATTGTAGACATGTCGTCCGCCTGTACATTATACTGGATATTTGAAGTTATGGCCTGAATTGTGGTTTTCGGTAAAAGTCGACGACATTTGAATGTATAAGACTATAGAACAATGATCAAAATAACTTTAAAATTCCCCAAATTCGGAAGTAATATCTTAAACACGTTACAAAATGACACAATCGTTTGAAAATAACTTTCATTTCTCTTAGAAAGATTTTAGATTTTACATTGTTTAAATGATGCTGTTATTTGAAAAACTACGAGTATTCCTTAGTTTCAGTATTTTGATCTAAACATAATCGGTTATTGTGTGTTTATGAAAGTGTTTTGATATACTGCAAGCAACTCTCCTTCAGATTCCACCAACTAGATTTCAAATACCTTTTCGACGATATCTGTTTCATGATCTAACAACAACGAGTCACATTTTTGTGGGAGGTGAGTGATAAATTGCCCATACGTTAATGTAAGAGGCAGCGAAAATTAATGTCCAATGTTGTACTAATACATAAAAAAATTATTTTAAAAGTCGTGGTACAATTATGATGTGATGATACAGTTATGTTAAGAGGTAAAAATTACGGCCCACCTGGCAACACTGGAGGTGGTAGATTACAGATGGTGCTGCTGTGGCTGTGGTGAGCGGAGGACGCGACGCGTAGCCAGAGCAGCGTAGGAAGAGCGGGCGGTGGCGACGACGGCGGGTGGGGAGTCGGTGACGGGAGACAGCGGTGGCGGTATTCGTGTTTTGGCGAGCCACACAGGCAGCCTGCCGCGGCGCGCGGATCTCGCGTGATATCTGAATACGCGCCGCCGACCTCGACGACCGCCGTCCCAGCCGCACACTGGGCTGGAAAACGACACTCCGCGAGCAAAAATACTCTTTCCATCTACCATTCATTTTTAATTGGTTATTCATTCATTTAATTCCTTCATTTTTAAGGAGATTTCTGTTTCATTTTGTTTATATTGTGTGATATTCTAGTATTGTGATGTGTAGTATGGTTTGTTTGAACGTTTACAACTACATTCATTTTAACGGATTCTGTGCATCTGTTTTCGAAGATTTGGAATTTTTGATACATAATGTTTTAAAATGGTCACGTATGTTACAATCAATTCCATACAATTTGTAGTTAATTTTCTCCATAATAGTTTGTAAGTTCGTATGTTTTGTAAAGAAGATGGGTTCATTTTACAAGAAACACATTTATTGTAAGTACAAACCATGCGCTTCGTATATATCTGCATCGCAGTTTCTATCAAGCAGCAGTAAACATTTTGTAAAAGAAACAATACCTTAGATTTCGCAGAAAAATTAAGAAAACGGGTGGCACTTCATTATCAACAAACATCCACGCAATCACAGAGAGGTCTTACGTATTTTCAGTAATGCCATTGTTAAATATCGGAATCTGACACTAAACTGCAGAACTTCTAAAATAAAATAGTTGTTATATGCAACAAGCTGCTAATTACTTGATATCTGCATTAAAAACTTAATGTCTGTGTCTTACAATCGGATATCTACAGGTTAGTTGGATTCCCAATTCAAACGTTTCGTTGTCATTCTTGTTCCTAAACTAGAGCAGGTCCTTCCAACGCGTCATATGTTTATCATGCGAATTTGGCCAATATTACACAACGCCAGCAACACTCATCGATAGTTTGCCGGAGAGTCTCTGATCAATATTAGGCGAATGTCGGTGCAGTACCGTAAGAAACGAGCCACGAACCGCGTGCAGTTTTTCCTTCCCCATCCTTGTCTTCACCTCTCCCTTTTAACGCACACACACACACACACACACACACACACACACACACTCACAAGCATTCCAATACCACTTGCTAGGAGAACAGTCGGGCGCATAGAGTGTGTCCCGGCCAAGGCTGTGTCTCGCTGGAGAGGAAATACTTGGATGGGAAAGCCCCGCAAGGTGACGTGTAGGTCGGCCCCAGATTTCACGTTCAGGGGCGGGTATTGATTGAACCGATTCAGTGCTTCCGAATCAACTGCTATGGTCATGTATTTCTAACGGCTATGGTCATTAGTCCCATACGTTTAGTGCATGTTTTTACCACGGGAAGTGACGGTGATCTTCCCTCGGAGAAGCTGACATCTGGCGTCGACTTGCGAGATTTTGTTCTTCAAGGTATCTCCCAGCGACGTGGCGGGGCATTGCATCAGCCGGGAGAATCTCCAGCTCCTGAGAAGTCATCAGACGTTTGGTAGTGTAATGCATGTAAATGCAAGTGTGCGTGTTTGCGCACGCGCGCGCGCGTGCGTGTGTGTGGTGTAAGAAATGGGCGAGAATAGGTAAAGGAAGAGGAAGGTAAGATCGCGTGCTGTTCGTGTCCCGTTTGTTAGGATACTAGTACGACATTCGCCTGATCTGAGAAATCACGGAAAACTACCGATCAGAGCAGTCGGCCTCTCGAATTTTCCTCTAGACGACAGCTAAATTTGACCGAAATCTCTATCCGGTGTCGAAAACCCTGCCACCGTCGGGACTCGAAATCTAGGGCCACCCGGTCAGAGGCACTACAGTGACATGGGATGATGCCCTGAGCCACCCCGGCCGTTCTCTAGGCGAAGAGGAACACCGCCACCTTCCGCGATATACCAGGCTCAACTCGTACGGATCTTATGACGACTGCTGTTAACGTTGCCCGAAACACCAGTGAATCATTCACTCTAGTAATCAGCAGGCCACTTGCTTCTGTAAAGCGGCGCGCGGCCGCTAGAGAAGCGCGCTACGCCGGGGGGGGGGGACACGACGGAGGCGTTTGATGACCACCGCCACAGTGGTGCTAAAACAGCTCGTACTTACTCGCTCCTACTTTCACGCAGACTTTCGCGAAAAGTACTCAAATTTTCGAAATATTAAAATTTGTACATGATGTACATGATTTGTACAAAATTTGTTCATTAGTCTATATTTCAAAATATATATTTAAGGAACATATTTCAGTAAGGAAACATATCTATATTTAATATTTTAGTTGTAGGACGTCTCCGAAAAATATTTGTACATCTGCAATTTTCGAAAAATCAGAGTTTTTAACCAACGCGAGACCTTGCACCATTCTCTTAAGAGTTCTTCACACTATTCAACAACAAAATTTAATTAAAAACGGTGACGCCATGTTTTTGAAAATTTTGAAAATGTCGAGAGGCGTCAAGAAAGTACCACCCAAAATTAAAATATTGGTATGAAATTCAAGTAGCCACCAGATCATACAGATTGATAGGGGAATATCAATTTCGACATCAATGGGAAAATCTGCTGATCGGTTTAGCTCTAAGCGTTGTTTACAAACGGACAGACGGGCGGGAAGATAGGCTTTTACCGCCATTCGATTTTTCGGTATCAAGGTTCCACATAGCATGGGTTCTGGCTACATCACGTGTTAGAGGAATTTTTTTCTAAATTTATCAATTGGATTTATCCACTTTTTCGTTACCAGGGCCCTGTAATAATAGTTTTTTTTGTCGAAAATTCGCCATATTTTCCCGCAGCACTACATAACTTTCTTTCTACTGAGCGGTGGCGAAAAAGTAGCAAGGAATTTTGGACGAGGAGTGGACGACGGGCAAGGGGCAAAATTGGGAGGAAGCTGAGGAGGAGCGCGACTGCGCCGCAGCCATCGGCAATTAGTCGTACGCGCCGCCGGCCGCGCGAGAGACGAAGTCGTTGGATCGAAGTGACAGCTCCCTCCGCAGGCGACAAGGGTGGGGGACAGGGAAGGCTGTCGGGCGGTTTGGCGCAGGCCACACCGCCCGACAGTCGCTTTCTTTCGGCTCGAAAGCTTTGAACATTCTTTAAAAAGTTTTTGATGGTGATATTCGTGCTATCTGAATATCGCAGGGTTAAAAACAGCAGATTGAAGATGATTTCTAAGCAATTGCTTTTTTAACATAATTTTGGATTTATTATTGTTATTATTATTATTATCATTAATATTATTGTTATTATTATTATTATTTGTTCTTGAATGCGCTAATCGTGAATTGGCCTAATAATTATTTGCCCCATGCTTAATTCTCATTGGTGAACCTAGTATGTGTGATTGCTTGTTCTTTTATTTTTCGTTTGGTTACATGGTGTACATTTTTCAACAACTGTTTGTTTAATATTTATTACAATTGTTACACATGTACTATTTAATTCTTCTGCCGAATGCTGTGCAATTGATCTCATGTAATATTGTATCCAAGGTCATATGATTTCTAGTTTTCACTAACACCAACTTTTAAATACGACCTAAGCTAATATTTGTACATTATACTCTCAATACATGAATGAAAAATGTAGAATACATTGATATCTAGCATTGTTATATCGATTTTTTTGACTTTGGGAAACTAAGTGTCAATGAGATAATATCAACATTTATTTTCTAACAATTCTAGTATAAGAAGATATATTGAATCTAAAAATACACATCATTTTCGCGAGGAAGAGCATTTCTCATATATTAAATCATGTAACACCAAATTTAATATGAAAAGAATGTACTAACATTTTCCAATCTCTTATTTAGTTTTTACAATATTTGCCTTATACATCCATTTGTTTTATTGTTGGATTCACTAACATTCATTATTATATTTGATGCTAAAAATAAATATTATTTTAATAGTGTGCTTTTTCCAACTGTAAAAATAGTCATATCTCAGCATACTTTTCACAGAATCGAGATTTAATCCCTCCTCCAGCTCGCCTTTTCCTCGTGCTTTGTTCAGGAATTGGCAAGCGCTTGACCATTGACTCGCCGCAGCTGGGCGGCCCACTCGCCCTGTCGATGAGCCTGTCGGTGATCCTGTCGGTGATCCTGTCGGCCGGGGAGTGCTCCGCTACGCTCGAGCGTGACAGCGCGACACTCGAGCGTCGGTCGCTGGCCACCACGGCTACCCCCCCCCCTCCCTGACGCAGCACCTCCACCTCGTGCTCCGTCTCGCACCTCGAGCTGTAGACGTTCAGGCGCGCTTGTTCGAATTCGTCCAGGTGAAGGTTCAGCATTTATTTCTTGGCCCACCATTCGGTTTCCTAATTAGCTGACGTCATGACACTTTCGATCTGCGTTTTTGCTTCGTGAAACCTCGCTCTCGTGGGCCCCGGTGCTGCTCTCTGGTTTCGCGAGTGTTGGGGCTGTTTTTCTTCAAGAGAGCGAGTGACTGAGTATCGATTTAAAACGCGAAAACTATTGAGGTCATTATTTCCGTACGTGTTGTGCATGCTATGTTGTAGGAGGTATTCATTTTCTGCCTAACATGAGATGCGGCGCCGATTTTCACGTAGGCTAGTGGGGTTTTCCGTCTCCAGGAATCTTCCCCCAGCGGGACACCGCCCCCGGCGGGACAACCTCGAAGCTCCTGACGGGTCTCCCGACATGTGTCGTAGTGACGTGTGTGTGTGTGTGTGTCTGTGTGTGTGTGTGTGTGAGAGAGAGAGAGAGAGAGAGAGTGAGAGAGAGAGAGGGGGGGCATAGAGGAGGGAACAAGGATAAGAAAGGAAAGATCGCGCTCGCGCGCTGTCCGTGGCTCGTTTGTGAGGATACGGCTTCGGCATTCGTCTGAAAATATTTGAAGAAACCACGAAAAACAAACGATTCTAGCATCCGAAAGAAATCTCTTCGGAGCTAGCGTTGGAACTCCGAATTGATCTGGGTCTCGATCCCTACGACTCCTTGTCGACGATGCCAGAGCTATCACAGTCGGATTATTTTTCAACCTCTTTTATTGACGCTATCATCCTTATCTACATTGTCAACCTCGTCAATGTTTGTAATCGGCATCGTTGCCCTCATCATTAGCCTCATCGTCCCCGTTAATATTATCGTTTTCGTCAGCGACATAGTCTGAATCACTGAAGTACCCCTGCCTCTGAATTTCATGGTGCCTAGCTATGTTACAAACGCTGTCCCAGACGCTATCTGAATCTGCGCATTCTGCACTTTAAGGTTTCTTAATGTCGAGTTTTGATGCTATGATTATGTTCCGCATCCGCTTTATTGCCGTAATGCGACTCGTGATGTTCGCCCTAATATTACCCATTATCATCTTGAAATTGTTATTTTCCCCAATTTCAACTTTGTTGGTTGATATAGTATCATCATTATATTCGGTTCTCGATTGAAGCATCTTTGACTATATCGGTAACACTGTCCAGATCGATGTAATAAGTTGTTGCCTTTGTCTCAGTTGTCCACTGTTCTACACAGCGTATGGATTTTCTATTTATTTCTCTCGTCTTCTGTGTTTATACATTTGTGTGTGTATCTTTGAATACCTTTGAGTTCCATATGCGTGTTTATAGGAATCCAGAGAGTTGTGATTTAATATATATCATTACATAAAATGTATTTTCAAAATGTGGCATGGAATGTATTTTTAAATCGTAATAAAGAACTTATCAAGATTATTAGATTTAGTATTAAACTTTTACGTAAATACTCAGGCGCGCTTTTTCAAATCCGTCCAGATGTACGTACAGCATCTATTTCTTAGCCCACCATTGGGTTTCCTAATAAGCTGACGACACGAGACTTTCGATCTGCATTTTTCCTACTTGAAGTTTCCATTCTTGGGGGAACAACGATGGTGGAATTTCGTGACATCTTGCCATAAAAGCAGCGTCGTTTATTCCTTGCGTGAGGTAAGTTTTTGTTCTGCACGTGACTTGTAGACTTCGCGACTTCGAAGCTGGAGGTTGCCATACGAAAATATATGCCAGATGTTGTCGTGATACTGGTGTACGATGAAGAAAAGTATTCGAATGGTTTTTGAACTTCGTCATTTCTGTGAAGTTCAGGTCACTTCTTGTTCTTTAAAGGGAGCGTTGTTATTCTCGAGAAAGAGCCTGAACAGTCATGCTCTTAATGAAACCCTGTTTCGGAATGAGGCATTATGAAAAGTCTTGTAGTGATTTGTGTTTAACATAGTAATCTCATAGTGGAACTAAATGTGAACGAAATACTTCACGTAATGCTAATTACTCTTCCTATTATTTACTAGGCTGTCCGGGTGACGCCGCGTCCATGGCGAGGGTGCCGACGTTTCGGTCGCATCTCTGCGACCTCCTGGACGTATGCCGAGGAAGGTCGAGATGGCGACCGACAACGTCGCACATTCGGCCATAGACGCGGCGTCACCGGACGCTAGTACATACTGGCTCGGGCCGCGGAAGCCTACGCTCTTACTCTTCCTATTTCAGCAATTTCTTAGACCACTGCAAAGGATCGTATTTCATTTACTGTTCATACTGCGAAGAGGCTTACTCTCTTATTCCTAAAACCAATTTTTCGTTGAAAAACTTTACTAGCGCGCTGACCTTTGTGGTGCTTCCCAAAAGAGTGTCTTTAGGTTGATATATCTTAGAAAATGTCTAAAATATATGTGTGTTAATGGACATCAAAATCAAGATATGAAGAACTTTATAATTCCATGGACTGAGTTGTGTCAGCAGATATTGATAATGTGAGACACTTTCTGTAGTGTTTTACAAACACTCTGATGGTTGTGTTCACAAAAGATCGAGGAAATTAGCGTTTTTGGAAAGTAAAGACGTGAAATACGAGCAAAAGTACTTGAAACTTTGAGTTCTGCATTTTTTTCAGAAGATAAATGCAGCTTCGAAAGACGTGTTGCAAAGATTAGGCATAATCGGTTGATATTACATGTATCGAAGAATTGATACAAAACACATTACTAGGGAAAGAGTTGACAAAAAAATCGTAAAATATCTTACATTTGCGGAAAAAATTATCATCTTCAGATAAGAAACAATGCAATAGCATAACGTCTATGTATTTTCATCTTACAATTTCACTTCATTTTTACAATTTCAATGCTGCATTTCAGTATGTTACAAATACCTTATACCATACACGTATTGTCAATCGTAAAAGCCTTGCAATTTTCTGCCAACAGAAGTTTGAACATCGAAAAGCATCTTTCTACATCCACGGAAGTTAGAGGCGCATACCTGAAATAGCACAGATCATTTCGCTGCAAATCATTTCCCTTCTTTTCAAGTTCTATTTTAACGAAGTATGTAAAATGTGCGCCTATAATTACATAAATGTGTATCAACAAAAAATTGGCCTAATGTGTCCTAATATATTAATCTACGTAGCATCCATTTCTAATCAAGAGTCAAGGAATTTCACCTAGCTGTGCCCTGAAGCAACAGATAAAACTAGGCAAAACCATAGAAATCCGCTCCATACACATTACATTATGTAAAGTAAACGCATTACACTGAGCACAAATATGGAGTCTTCGGAGGAGGGAAGATCGTATAAACGTGTGTAATATTGCCCTGAGTGTGGTAGTGTGAGTCTCTCAACTTCCCGCGCGTTTACGATGCAGAGTCTCGGGCGCCCCAGACCAACCTGACGTTTTTATTGACATACGAGAAAGACTTCTGAAGTTCCTATTTCCTGTCGACGCGCACGGACTCTTCTATTCATTTCAAGCCGTATCACACGATACATCTGACAAATGGGCGACAGCTGAATAGGATCTCGAAAACAGAATCCTCTCGCGAGGCAGGGTAATTTTGTCTTTATCACCGCACAATATCATTTCTGTCACAGCCTGGAGCTCATTAAGAAAGGAGCACCACTTTGACTTCAACCAACAGCCCCGAGAGAGCGTCCGGCGTAACACGAGAAGCAAAAGAAAGCAGCACGAGTATAACCTGTTGGGAGCCCGTCAAGATCGCTCGAGTATTGCCTAAAGCTAGTCCTTAATACGCACTTGAGGCGAGTGTTTGAACAGCGGATTCTGTTTCGAACGGCGGCTGTTGCAACGCGAAGTATTGGCGCGCGTGGATAATATTGGGTGGGAAGTTCTGTAGTACGTTCGCTAGAAGCAGTTGGAGGTTTCTGCACTTTTACTGAGCACGTTAAGCCATAATTAGCTTCGGGCATGTATTTATAAATCTTGGAACTTTATGAGACAATGGAGAAAAGAGATGTCTTTTGTATCTTATTTAAATGGCGTTTTATGGCAAGCTGTCTAAGAAACGTACAATATTTTTTCATTTATAACATTAAAATGTATATCTTGAAGTGTCATTATTTTCTTTTTAAAATTTGTGTAAATCCTATGTATTTCATTAGGGATTGCCTTAAATAGAATGTAATATCCAATGTCTTACGAGAACCATGCAGAGAAGATAAATGTAACGACTAGTGTAATAAAATTGTATATGAATCTGGTTGTGAAATGTGAGGCTTTTTATCATCACTTGCATATTCATTCATGGAACAAGTTCTGCAGTATAATATACAGTTGTAATTAATGAGAAATTATTTGAAATATTACTGGTCGTCCTTGGATATACTCCGAGTTTTCGTAGAAGTTATGAAGGGAAGCTAACTTGTACTTTTTATGTTTCGATGCCAATATTTGAAACCTGTATCATATAAAAATTATATGTAAATCGTTTCAAAGTTAACCACCGCTGCGAATACAAGTACTATTTATTTGAATTTGTTTTCTTACAAATTATTATAAACGAATGTATATAAGATTTTCCTAATAAAAAATGAATGCCCCTACTTAGGAAAAAATTGTAGTGAGATTGACTTAGCTGGACTCTGCATGAATTTACAACTCTTTGGGAGAACAACTGTATGTTTTCTTCATCTTTGATGGCATTCATTTAAATATGTTTCATAGAATTATGAGTTTTGAAAAGTAAAGCTAATTACATATTTCTAATATATTTCTATAATAAGATATCGTATAACATTTTATTTTATATCCTTCGTTTTTGACATACATTAAGTAATAAAGTTCAATCACACTATGATTCAAAAACGTACTGTGATCAACATTTAATCACTTTATCTGTGTTTCGTAAAAATAAAACATTGCATATTATGTGGTAAGAACATCAAAGAAGTTAAACACAGTATTATTCATTACTTTATAAACATAAGGCAACAATGTACTTGTTCAACTGGATGAGATCGACAAATAAACCATCAATTTCTGACGTAAAAAATCTGCGCCAATGATTGACAAATGTCATCCCTGTTGTCAACTTCCATTGTCATCTCTAGATGAGTTTAGAATTTCATAAAAATCGAGAAGCAACATGCAAATACGAAACAGTGTTTTCTAATCTTAATAGAATATATTATATTTACTTAAGCATAAATAGTATAATATTTTAAAACAAAGTGATTTTTGACCAAAATGGAACATTATCATTACAAAATTTAAATCGCTTACTTCCATGTTCATTTCAGAACAATTGGCGCATAATAGTAAATAAGATTAGTTTTTATATCGCTTGAAATTTTGTAATTTTGTTGTGGAGAGATAGTGGAGTTTGCTTCGGTTGTATTTAGACACCAGAATTCACAATATCGTAGAAGAATGCTTTACTATATGTTAGTGTTGTAGTGTAAGTTAGTGTTATTAGTGGTTTTGTGAGTTCGTTACTCGCAAGCTCATAGAAGAATGCTTCATAAGTTAGCATTGTTTCCTGTCGGATTACCAAGGCTAATGGCGGTTAGGTCGTTATCACTCGACAAAGGAGAAAGTTCTGAGTGCCTCTGACAAGACAAAACGTGTATCGCGGCGTGAGAGTACGTGGGAGGTTTTTGCGCGCCTGGTGGAGAGTTCAGGAACAAGTAACGTTTGCCGTGCGCAACGAAAGGGAACGCTTCTCATTGGCTTCGAACAAAGCGCTTCGCACCCAGGCGACAAGTGAAATATACTGCGCGGTCACAGACTTCGCGGTTTCACAAATGTCTGTACTACGTTGAAACATCGATAACTCGAATGCGAAGGAGAAAAGAAACGAGTCGTCTTATGATATTTCGTTTTATAAAGGTTCGAGTTTGTGACTGGGATAATAGAGATGATACGAAAGAAGTGACTAGGGTAATAGAGGGTCGGTTAGGGTTAATGTCATACAGCAAAATTTGAGGCTAATATAATACACGTAGCTGAAGATAAAATATGAAAAAAACACTGCTGAAACACTAGACCCTAAGGCCTAGTCCGGTCGTTTACCAATCAAAATTCTGAAAGATACCAAGCTGTATCACTTTAGCCCCATCAGATAGGGGTAATTGATACACAATTATTTTGTAAAGAGTTGTGGTAGGTCTTTGTTGTTTTTTGTTGTACAGAAAGTTGTTTATTTTAATCTGTATACCTCTTTAGCACCAAAAGGCTCATAATCAGTATTTTTATTGTGTTTATTACAAATGGTATAGTACAGGGGTGTCCAACTTGCAAGATCTCAAGCAGGGTGGCCACATTGGACGGAATTCCGCTTTTTGGGCTGGAAAACGTTTCTCTCTCGCGGGACAAAAATTGATTTTGCAGAATACCCCCCAAAGGGCGGAAATGCATCAAAATATGTGCGGTTTGGGGTTAGTTTTCAGATGACGATGAAATTTCAAAAAAAGCCACCATAACAACGTTGTCAGTGCGTTTGATTTTTTGTGTTTTTTACGTTATACATGATTTTTCATTAATCATTTGTTAATTCGTTCAAATATACTTTGAGAAGTGAGTAATGTTAGTTTTTAGACCTCTAATAAAGGGTGTGTTCTAAAAGTCATACTCATTTGTCGTGCACAACATGAGTATGTAATACATCACATTGACAATACTTGGGGTTAATTTTAGAATACACCGTTTAAAATTAGTCATCTGTTGGAAGTACAGTTTTAATGCCAGCATTTTCCGTTGTCATAGGGAATAAGCATATATGTAAGCATTTATGTGGTAATATTTTAAGCGCATATATTTAAGGGGAGCCAGGAGAGTGAAAATGTGAAAGTAGGGAAATTATTTTGACCCTTAAAGTATTCCTTCCATCTGCTATAGTCATATAAGAATAGTCATAACTAATTTTTAAATATTAAGATATAACAAAGGGTATACATTTTTACATAAATAGAAGTATTAATTACAATGTCCACAAAAACAACAACAAACTAATCAAGCATTTCGTGTTCTCACAATCTCGAACAAACCTTCAAATACAATTATTTTAATGCAAATTCAAATTCCTCTCTTGGAATGTTGAAATTTCCTTATTGGGCGAAATTGGGCGGATTTACATCCATCTAGCGCCGGATGTTTATACGAAGCATCTGGCAACCCTGACGTCAAGGGCCACAATTAAAACATTTAATATCGTTGCGGGCCATATTTTCATTATAGGTGTTGTGGTGCGTTATCGTTGGCATTTTGCATGAAATAATTATAAACGTTGTCATTGCCAACAATAGTATTTTTTGCAAGAGCAGCTTTCGATGGCTTAGCCATCATCATCAGTTGTCTGCTGAATGGAAGACCATTCAGCAGACAACTGATGATGGACTTCACGATTGACTAATATCCTTTCGCGAGCCACAATAAACGGCACCGCTGGCCGCATGCGGCCCGCGGGCCGCCAGTTGGACAACGCTGGTGTAGACGATAGATACAAAGTTTGCTTTTCTATATAATAGTCGCGATTGACCCATACATTGAGTAGATCAAAACTCACTGGTTACTGTTTTGTGCTGCGGTTTACAATGAGAAATTGATGGAAAGAAATAATTAAATTTAATACAGCTCTAGATTTACACAATATCAGAGTATTCTATCTTTCAATAACACATCAAAATACTCCGAAGACCTCGTTGGCGTGCTCTTTTTTCTGGCGCAACCCCGGGTGGGATTCCCACTCAGGTCAAAAAATAATTGTGTGCTTTCCTTGCAATGGAATTTGCACATTTCCTTGCAATTATTTGTTGACGTGAGACGATGAGAAAGCTCACTTCTCAGGTTTAGAATACCATAATACAGCTTAGGGATGTCTTGTGCCAACAACACGTACCCCTTAACCCAAGACCGCAAGGCCGCGACGCTGCTAGTAGACCTTAGCGAGTAAAGAGCTGTTGTGCCAAAGTACATTCATCAAAATACTCTGAGGGTGACGAATAGTTGAGGGTTGTGTGGGATAGGAGTCCACAAACAGCGTTTCGTTTCGCTAACTTCTATTCCAGCCTTGAGATTTCTCATAATTTTCTCGATGATGTTTTTACTGTGATTTAATGAGAAGAATAGCCACGCTGGGAATTATGAGTTCGTCACTGACATCGTGAAGCGAATCCTTGACAAAAATTATTAATTCGAAATCGTTTTTCAGTGACCGTTGATACTGCTAAAAGAACTAAATCAAAAGATCAGATCGATCTTTTTCATTACTATTGGTCAGTATTCAATTTTGTTCTCTATGAGAAAGAACATAGACAATCCAGAGAAAGAACAAGCTCTTTAAATGCCATGATCATTAACCATATATTTTTGATTATTGAACTTAGAATTACCCAATAGTATTTCAATAATTGTGATAAAGAGATGAAATTAAGATAATCAAGATATGAAAAATTATAGCAATTGAGGTTCGAATAATCGACATTTATCTGTATTCCATTGTTATTCAAAAATCGTTTCTTCTGGAAATGTATTTATATGAAATGTGCACTTTCATAATAAGGAAAGATAACGACTGCAATTTGAATTGTTAATTTTAAACTTTGTGTATCTTCCGCACGTTTTATGCGTTTGAGTTTCGTTAATGAATATATAGTACTATTAAGAAATATGTCAAAGAGCGTTGTATTCAGTAATGGTAGATGACGTTATTATTATTGATTTACGTTGACTGGAGGCAAATTTTTAAAGGCCAACTACTCTGAGCTCTTGAGAGCTTTTCTTCAAAGATTGTTTGCTTGTTTCCTGCGAAGGATGAAGACTACTGTTTTATTTTTATCTGTATATAATACACATATTAAAAGTTGATTTCAAGAATAAGAGTTAATATGCACTTCCTATTCTCAAAATTCTCGAAATAAGAGACCATTCAAAAACTTGTTGCTAGGCGTTAACACGAAACCGCATCAGTCTTATCGATTTTTATATTAGGGCTTTGACGAGATGAGAGTTTGTAAAATGATGTATATACAAAAACGTCTCTTTGATCTTTCGCAACTGCCAGTGCATTCATAACCTTAGTCAAAACTCAAATAACGCAACCAGTCACGACAGCCGTGGATCAGTCGCTGGTGAACTACGCGTCCAAGCGCCTCGCCTCCCCGTCCGGAGCCACATGTTTGGTTCACTGGTGTACCCCCTGCCGGGTCAAGAGTCCACATTGTATGTTCTCTGTCTGGCGCAGTTCGCGAACTTTTTTTTTCCACTGGTCCCTGCGTCGGCTCCCCTCCCTCCTCCCCCCCCCTGCCTGGCCCAGCCGCCTCTTCCGCCCGCGCCGCACCGCAACACACGAGGCCAGTCAGTAAATTCACGTGGACGAGGTGTCGCCGCAGTCGCGACTGCTCGCTCTGTGTGCGCACTCCCCGCCGCCGAGTTACTACAGCCGCTCTCCCCAGTAAATACTGATGGCCCGCGCATCCGTTACAGCGAGGGCGGGGAGGCGGCGGCGGTGAAAATGTGGTGGGGCGCGGCTGGGAGGCGACGGAACTGTGCAAGACGGTTGGGGAAGCGGGGAGGAAGGGAACGGATATCTCTATTACTAATTTTCAATGCGTGCAGAAGAAAACAATGCTACCCTCGGCCATTCCAGAGTTTGGTTTTGTTAGATATTTCCCAGGAACTCCAGGAAAATCTACGTAAAAGTAATGAATCGGTTTTTATTTTGACAGAAAAATGCAAAAACTTGATTGCCCTATTGCGCGTATTGTCAGAGCTGGATTAACCCATACCGGGAACGGGCTTTGTGTGCGCCCCTTTCAAAACAGTTTAGTCTGTACCTAAATACTGATTTTTGTTTTGGGACTGAAAAAATATAAATTGATTTTCTACTCAGGAAGTGGTGCCAAACAATAGTCGTTAAGAACAATGTTGATGCGACTTACGCCTTTCGAGAATCTTTTATGAAGGGTTTCTTAGCACTCATTAGTAAGAATTAAATCACACAAAGGAAAAACTATTATTTTTCATAGCCTATTTATATTCATAGCCTAAATATCATGAGGCAATCTGAACTAAAGAATGTTTATTAAGTCATAATTGGTAATAACAATAATTACAAAAAATACTAGATGTAACAATTACAGATTCTTTTGGACCACTTCTGTTCGCAATGTTTTTCTATTTTTGAAATGGAAACAGTTATGGCAGAATGTACGGTACATACTCATGTTCAGAATATTGCATATAATTAATTTACATATACATATCAAAGACAAACAAGACGAAAAAGTTTGATGTTTTAAAATATTTACATGATTGTATTAAAGCAACAAAATAATCTTATTACGAAACATTAATGTACCATTTTCTGTATTACTTACTTGATATTTGATTAATTTGCATTAGTAAGCGTTTCTTTAAACATAGAAATTGGAATTTATCGATTCACAAAATTGACGGAGTACGAAATAAGTTTAAATGGTATAGGAAGCGAATTCCTTCTAATGTTTTTATAATGTTTCCTTAGTCGTAAACATCGCATATCATAAATTCATTTTCAGAAGCTTAAATATCAATATCTAATTTTCCGCATTTACCAGTTAAACGCCGGCCTGTAATTCTGCGCTCTCTTTCCATACTGCTTTACAATTTGTTTCTCTGGACCCCACTATAACCGATGATAAAACGCTTAATCCAAAGCTGCCGGGCTGCCAATCCAAAGTTCGGAGAGCACGTTTTCGCTTTCTCGTAGGCAGGGAAGGAAAATTAGCACAATATTACCTGTTCCGAGAAATCCTATGAACTTGATATTCTGAACCGCATGTCACAAAGCTTCGTGCCTGACCGTATGGTCCATTGTGTCCTGTGCGAGCAAATTCGTATTGGTGAGTTCAGCAAAGAACGCCCAACTATAAAACACTCCAATTGATGCTATGTGAAAAGACATATTCCGGATGATTGTGATCTCAATAAGGAAAGTTTCTATGAACATAACTGCTTGCAGCAACGGTTAATGGGTACGAGAATATCGAGATATCTCTATTCCAGGTATCTCTCCCAGCGAGATGCCGCTCTCTTCCGACTCATTCTCCGGAATGTGTGGTAGTGTAGTGCATGTTAGTGCGTGTGTAAGTAAGGGGTGAGGATAGGGCAAGGAAAGGAAAGGAATGATCGCCCGCGGTCCGTGGCCCGTTTCTTGGGGTAATGCTCCGGCATTCGCCTAGTGTTGATTGGAGAAAC
This sequence comes from Gryllus bimaculatus, assembly GCA_017312745.1. Taxonomy (NCBI): domain Eukaryota; kingdom Metazoa; phylum Arthropoda; class Insecta; order Orthoptera; family Gryllidae; genus Gryllus; species Gryllus bimaculatus. Next base: position 9,635,273 of record BOPP01000019.1, read on the forward strand.
CACGGAAACCTACCGATCAAAGGATCGGCGACCGGACGGCGACTGAATTCCGCTCATCTCTCTAGCTCCGAGCGGCGTGAGGGAGTAGCGCTCGGGCAATGTGGCGGGGAGGCGCGGTGGCGGGGAGGCGCGGTGGCGGGGAGGCGCTGTGGAAAGGGGAGGCAGAGTGGACGGCGGCGGCCGGACGGGGTGGCGCAGGTGGCGGGGCCGGTGGAGCGGAGAGAAAGGGTGCGAGGAGTTGGTGGTGGGACGGGCGGAGGCGCGGGGGCGAAGGGAGATGAGGTGCGCAGGACCAGGACGCGCATCGCGTGTGGGCGATGTGGGTGCGGCGCGGCGGGGAGGAGAGCAGAGTCACTGGCGCGCCGGCCACACCCGCCACGCCCACGACGTGGCCACCTCGCGGCGGCGGCGGTGTCTGCAAAGCGGTCGGGTGACTTCCAATAATTATGGGCGATGGGTGATGCCTCGCATGACATGGCCACACTCTGCGATTTATGTTGCGCCGACCGCCCCTGCGAAGCCGCCACCCCAGGTGACCGCTCGCCCTGTCGCGCTCGCGTGCGGCTCGACGACCGAGGGAGAGTCTGCGAGGTAGCCGCCGATGTGCATTACCTCTCTGGTTCTTGGGACGAATGAGTTAATGCAATAGATTCTTATATCTATGGAAAGTAGTTTTTGTGGTGTGTCATTAAATTGAGATAATTGCCAGTTCATTGATTACACTAGGGAACAAAGAAATATTTATTTTCATATCTTCAAGGAGAAAGTGAGTGATTGCAAACAAAACGATCATTCTGATTTCGAAAATCATTACAAAACGTTTCCGCCACGCAAGGTTCAATAGGTATATATATATATATATATATATATATATATATATATATATATATATATATATATATATATATATATGTTATTAACATGCATCAAGTTAAAAATTGAATAAACATATTCCTGCAATAATAGGCAGACATTAAAATGATTTGTTGGTATTTCCCACAATATTGGTAGCGCTAATATCAATGATTTGAGTTTTCCGTACAACCACAACCTAAGGTTCTGTGTACACGTGACACAACACGACTGCGTACATCTTACACAAATGTAACAGAAGTTATCGGGTGGATTCGCACACTTTCGATATGAAATGTCGATTTGCATTTTATCGAACTGGTTCAATTCTACATATCATGTGGCGAATTTCACTTTTTAAAACTACAGAACTATAATGTAGTAATGCATTTGAGGCACATGCAAATCAGATACCAACTCCACGTGCACTGCGAGTACAGTTCCGCATGACACCGACAGAACTGTCAATCCCAACACTCAGATACTTGTATACTTGCGATAAGGTACGGAGCTAAAATAATTCCTTCCAGTGACCGATGCGCAGAACGAAATATGAGGGTGCACGAGACTTGTTTTCAAAATATCCACTCAGACCACTAAGACCTACTCGTACGCGACTAAGACTACCAGACGCGAGAATAAATAGGCAATTTTCGAGGGGGCTATTCTACACTAAAGTCGTTATAAAATTGTCGGTATTGAATGTTAGTATCAGGTCGGTTAATGTTAATATCAAGCCTCAGGTCAAATGTAATACACTGTACTAACTGCTAACTAGACACCTGCACTACAGCTGGATTTTTTATTACTATTTAACAACTTTTACATACTTCCCGCAGTGAGCGATATAGTAAAGTGATGGTTTACTGATTCAATTTAGTGGTAGGAGAGATAAAACTTTAAAGTTAAATTAAATTTAAATTTATTAGACAAAATTAAAAACATTAAAAATACAATTTGCCATTTCTTACATTAAAATTACAATTACTTAATATAATTGTGAGAAATCAAGTGATAGTGAAAGATTAAAATATGTTTCGAACTATTATTTTCTCTAAATAAAATATATATAATTCGCTATCTTCCGTGACGTAGAAGCTAAAACGAATCGTAATATTTTCACATATTTCTAGACGTTACATTTCATAAACGGACCGTGAAATGAATGGGAGAAACGTTATTATGAAGATTTCCGCTCCAAAGACACCAGGTGCTTGCAGCGAGGGTTTGCCTGAGTGTCGCGGCAGAGGTTTTGATGGTCTGTTTTCGTGTAATTAGTTTCTACCCCTTCATGGCGGGCGGTTTATTTATGTTGCAGGTAGTTAATAATAGGGAGTGGCTTAAAACTAGCTTTAGGTTACACGTTGAATTGATTTATAATATTTTGGGTAATTGCCGAGTCGAGTTTATCTGCTCCATAATAGTATTTTACAATTAAAGCACCGAGGAGATAAGTCATCTGTATTACTAATTTCCAATGGTCGCAGAAATTGAAAACATCTATTCTCCCTCCGGCCTTTCGAGAGAGCTCTGTGGTTTCATTAGATAACCAAGAACACTGGTGAAATATAATAAACTATGAAACAATTGTTGAATCTGTGCACAATTTATCCAAAACTGATGTTATAGTAATTTTAAACGGTACAATTAAATCGTCTACTCAAAATCAAGTGCTCTATGCGCTATATCCCTCTGCAAGTACTTTGAATGTGAAAATATCAGTTTAGAATGTATGTATGTTTGATTTGTAGACAATGCGCAAGTATAGGTGTTGTGGTGAGGTATCGTTGGCATTTCTAATAAAATAATTGTATGCATCGTCGTTGCCAACAATATTAATAATACTAATGCGCAAGTAGCCTAAGTAACTTTTTTCTACTCCCATTGTATAGTTCTGTCATTTGATGGCTGTAACCCGTTGCACAATGATATTCATTAAGATACAGATTTCATTATGATACAGGTTTTTCACCAAACACAGAGAAGTTTACAAACCAAATATTGACAATTCATCATTGGCAATCGTTGTAGTATCGTTTTGTTCGATTGTGTACATTAAAGTTACATTTCATATTATATTATGGTAGTCAGTTTTAATTTCTCTTCGTATTTTTTCACGTGGAATATTATTTAAAGTAAATTGCATCGTAATTTCACTTTGGTCCGATTTGACGCTGCAATGGTTAACCAAAGCTACCTGCTGCAGGGTAGGATAGGGTCCTATCCTTTATGTGGCCTTAGCTGAATCCTACGTGTCAACTGCCATAATGTGCTATTATAGACCTCTCTCTTATTGAATGCAATATATTAATTGAGTTGTGATCTACTTCCGATATGTCACTAAATGTAGAATAATAAAACAGAATTCGTGGCAATACCTTTGTCTGTTTTTCTCCCTTAGTGCTATTCGTAACTTTCACCATCTTAGATCCAAACCAGTCAATTATTTCTTCTCACTGATATCGACAAAATCGACTAAAAAGGCTTTTTCAGCATAATATTTGTGAGGAAGCATTATGTATTTTGCTCTGGATATTACTCTTCCTCGAAGACAAGCAAATTGTTTGCATTTAGATTACAACTAATATCGAGTTCCAATTAGGTGTTTGTAATTTTTTGAAGTTCTTGGTTGAATCCCCTCCCCCCCATATTATAACATGATAAACAAACATATTTAATAATGTATGCTTATATAATGTATGTATAATAATGATTTCAATAATTTATTGAAGATTACAAATAGGCATTATTCAGCGCTTTTGAGAACTTGTGAAATTTCTGTTGATTCATGCGTCTTAGTGTTTGTCCAGATATTACCATTATGCCTCCACATTATACAAGTTTTTAATAAGGAAATGCGACACGTTAGAATTCCAGCTTCAGTGCACGGTAATTCCTTCGGAACACTTTTCGTGTTGCGTCCTTGTTGGCCGCTGTAGGCCGCAGCTTTGAACGTGGTTTTCATTCATTGTTTCCCGCTTTTCGCCGCCCCACTTGGCGCATGCGCCCTGCCTCCGCTAATTGTGCGCGCCGGCTTCCCGCCGCCCGCACTCGCCTCCACGGCGGCTGCCTTTGCGCGCTTCATGTCGCCGCGCCGGTGCCTTTGTGATGGGAATGGAGTTCTGCCAGGGCACTTGGGAGTTTGATGGAAGTGGGCGCCGAATGGCTTCCAGGGTCGTTCCGCAATCCTTGCAGACGCACGCGTCCCGTTTTGTTTGTTTTCGGCTTCAAGTTCTTCCCAGGATATTCTTCGTCTCTAGTTACTCCTTTGCGGTATTAATGCGATCGTCGAATAAGTAATTTTGCTGGTAACTGATAATAATGGAATAATGGGATATTGATTCTACAACAACACATAATTTCTCGCAATATTTCCGAATTTTTCACTTTAAAAAAATCATACACATCAACAAAAGTGAGGCATGCGTCATTTTTTAAGCGTCAAAATTACACAAAGACTATTAACCTTTTCAAAAAATTGGACATGTTCTTATTTTAATATCTGCTTTGGATGGACATATTTCATTCAGAAAAAAATCTATCTTCAATATTGTAATAGTAGGAAGACGTCGAAAAAATTTTGAACTTTTCAAAATGAGACCTTCACCATGTTTTAAGCTCCCTTTACACTATCCGTCGGCAAATTTTAATAAAACATTGGGGTCATTTTTACGAAGTTTGAAAGTGTTGAGGCATCATGGAAAGTACTCCTAAGAAACAAAATAACGAACAATCAGACGGAAAGAAGGACATATTTCGTCAACTGATTTTTCGGTATCAGGTTTGTAAAATGTGGATTCTTACTACACAACATACTAGTGGAAGTGATATTATACATACAGAAACCATTTTTTTTCACTTTTCTACACCAGGGCCCTACAATAAAAGTTTTTCTTTCGAAACTTTGTGTTTTTGTGCGGAAGGATTAAAATATTTTCTATTTACTACACAAATATGGCGAGAAGGTAAACAGAACATTGTGATCTCTATAGATAATATGAAAATACTTTTTAAATGCATCGTAAAATTATCCAGGGGAACAATGTTTGTGGGTGATGAATAATAATGATCTCTTTCTGAGAAAGCTAAAGAAAAATACGAAATGGATGCCTATTTGTTATTCTCCTGTCCTGTTCTGTTCTTGGACCGTTAGCACTATACGGACCATCACTCACTCATACCAGCCAGCGTACATCCATCACTCACTCTGCAGCCATGTCCGGAGTGTCCCAGACTCTCAGCCATGGGATTTGGGTGGTTAACTCGAAGGCATCCGTTCACCGTATATAATGGTCTTCTTAACCTTATGGTGAGCTTTCTCGTCGTCACACAGCAATAAATACTGGGCCATTTGTAAGGAAAGCGCACAGCTATAATTTTGGCCCGGCCGGGAATCGAATCCGGGTTTGCACCATGGAAAGCGAACGCGCTAAACAATCAGTTACCGAGGGCGGCTTATTGATTATTCTCACTCGCATAATTTATGATTCCTAATTTTTTCAAACCACGTACAGTTTGCAAAATTGTGGTGAGAAAAATATATTCATTTACGAATAACGAGTGTTTGTGCATTTTTAGTTGTGATCAAAGAAATGTACTGGAACAATAAACTACTAGCTCTCAAATATTTCATATTAATGTAAATTATTTTAGAGAAAACAGAAACTTCATTAGTGAAAATGGTTGTTTTCTCAAGAAATTCATCAACTCCTGGTATTTCAACGGGGACAATTAAATTTTAAAGGGGGTCAATAAAGAGTGTACTGGAAATCAATAGCCACAATGAACAGGCAGCTGCTCGGTGAAATCCAAATAAACTTCACATCGATTACAAAAATAATTAATGAAGGTCATATAACCATTCATTAATTATTATCAAACTACTGAATGTCTAATATTCAGGAATTATTTTTATTGTAATTGTAAATTCATCATAAATAATTGTCAAATACGTGCATCAAAATATTAAAATATTTTGTCCAAACGTTTGTTGATAAGTCCTTTAAGGGCAACGAAGGATAAAAAACATTAAAAACATCTATTTATAAATTACAAGTTTGCTCCTTTTCTTTCCTTTTCCATCGTTCAACGTTAGTACTATGTTTTCATCCAGCTGCGAATAACTGAAGGCTGAGGCGGAATTCTGGAATTTTGCATCGCTGGTACTATTTTTGTTCCAACATTACGAGACGTCTAATGGACGCTGAGTGTGTAATCGATGAAGTCATAAACGATTAAAGATTTGTATGCAACAATAAACTCTCGTTCCTTACTGAAATATATTAGTCTGTACAGCAGTCGATTTGTGACCTTGATCTTGACGTAACTGATGTCCAGCAGGGGGAATATTTGCGTTGCAGTTAGACCGGTTTGGTTTGGTGTATGGCAGATGAATAACGGATAAATACCATGTGCTCTTTGTTAAACATGACGGATGCCCCTAAATAATGTTATAATTTGACCTACGAGAAAGGAGATACGAAAACAAGAACAACACGCCTTTCAGACGTAGAAGCTACTGTAGAGCATGCTCCATTAACAAGAAAATCATTTATCATTGGATATGCACGAGCTCTTAGATAAAATGTTGCAAACTGTCTAAACCTGACCCGAGAAGACATTTTTCATCATATTTGGAACATTTCTAAAAATCAAAATTGTAATTTTAGACAAGAATGGAAAAATCAAACCAGAACTATCATGGCAAATAAGCAATAAAGAAGTTCAAAGAACGAGTACTTGCGAAAAGGAACCATTCGCTGTGATACAATGATTTGCATTGCGAAAAAACAATTGCTAACTCTGCCACACACACACTCCAAAAAATAAAATATTTTATACTTATATGAAATGAAGGAGCTGTTGATAGTTTAATCAGCTTTCAAGGGTATTTGCAATAGGAAAATAAATCGCCGTCCATTCATTCTGCCATTATCACGTAATTATAAGATTTCCCATTAAGGTCTTAAATAAATTCTAATTGGATTGCAGAAAAAATAACAAAAATATTTCGATGGACCTGGGGAAATTTCCCATTAGTGAGTATACAGCATTTCGAAAGTATCTAATAACTTGGCATTTCGGAATCTCGTAGGAGTAACCTGAGAAAGTCAACAATTGCTACAGGATTTACTGAACCATACCTGACGGTTGTAAATTTTACACAGAAAATATTGAAAATAAAATATATATTTTATGTGGTATTTATGATGAAAGTATTGAAAATCGCCAGTAATTTATTTTTTCTCAAATAACAACCAGTTATTTAGTACATAATGATTAATATTATATTGTAAGTTCATGTCATATAATTAAATTTTTGAAGAATGTGAATAAAAGATCATAGCCCATGATTATTACTCAGTTAAGTTCCAAACATATTTCTGTTTGTTATGGACGATAAACATAGGCCAAGCCTGGTACATTTTTGTTGAAGAGTTTCGCGATTTATCCGCATCCGTAACTGTTCAAAGGTTTAAAATGTCTGAATATTAATGTGAATGTTTATAAGGCTATGCAGAAGGATGTAGTCATCTCAACAACTGGAATAGCTCGAAAGTTTATGGGGGTAGGGTAGATGTGAATTCCTATCAAAGAGATGTTGGTAAATATGCTTTGGACATGTATAACCTGTGTATTTGTCCTGATGATAAAAGAAAATAAATGTTATTAATAAAAATAATAATAATAATATCCATTTATTGAAAGGAAATACTCTTTAAGGTATTGTAATTTGCATTGAACTAATGAATGTATAAATGAATTAATTTTATTTATGCTTTTTCAACATTAACCGGTGAATGTTTTTCTCTTTCGCAGGTGAGTTCCTGGTTTTGTTTGCCCTTAAGCCAGCGCTGCACTCGTGCAACACCTGAAGCATTCGTTACGAGCGGAACAATTGGTAAAAGTTTTTAGGAACTGGAATTACACCAGGAGGAATAAGAGTTAGTATCCGAATTCACTAAATGAACATTTCATTCATTTTTATTTGTTAAACCGAACCTTACGTGTTCCCTTTTAAAATATATCTAAAACAATCTAAATTGCTGTTTCTAGCTGTTTGTAAATCATATTTTCAAAATTTGTGTGGGCGCTTTTGCAAACTTCAATATAATTCCCAAAGTTCATTTGCCATTTCTTTTCGCTCAGGTTTTATTTTTTTAATTGTTTTTGTCGTTTGTGTCCACTTGCAAATGTGTTCCTGAACAAAACCATACAAAATAGTTAATCAAAATGAACTGGCACCCCACTCAAGAACAAGAAATGAAATACTACCGTGTAACACCGCAATATACGAAATATTTGAACATAAACAGACTTCACTTCAGCTAAGCTACGCCATCTGTCAAGAACAATAATTTTATTATGAGTGACTCAATGCACCTTAATGAACGTAGGACATACTTGTGTGTAGAGCCCGAAAATTGAAAGAAAATAAAAAAAAGTGTGTAATTCTTCATTTCACACGTACTACGTGTTACCACGTCCTACATTGTTGATTTCTCTTCTGATTTTTAGAACGATATCGTTCTTAGCGCGAGTTGTGCAAGGGAGAGGAAGCGGCTATGACGTTAAAGCTTCCTTGATCGTGCATTGACCTCCATGTGGGGGTGGCCTCCATACAGGGGCCAGCGAGAGAGCTTCGAGTCTCCATTTCCGGAGTATTCCCTAGCTGTTGTAGAACGTGGAGGTAGAAAGAATTGTTTGTTCGTGGCAGTAGCATTGACGACACACGTAAAGCTCATCACGAATGCGACGAGATGGATGAAAGAGTTTACGAAAGTCCATGACAAAAAGTGGTCAAGGACATGGGATTAGTGATGTGTTAAATAATGTGAGAATTTCGCCATTGTGGACTCAGATTTATTTGTGGTTAAATGGTAATATATTACATAATGCATATTAGATGTGGATGAGTAGATAAGATTAGTTTGACGGATTAGCTGCCTACATTTTTCGCAAATATTCCCATCATGCCTCCAACACCGGAGTTAGGTCTCCTTCTTCCAGTCTTCACGGACATGACTGTTGCGTTGATGGGCTGCGTGGTGATGCTGGCTGTGGCATTGGCGAGGGTCTGCGGCGCGGCGGCGGGGTCGTGCCCCGCGGAGGGCTTCTGCGGCGGCGGGCGACGCGGGTAAACTTCCGGTCCCAGTTTACACACGCCCACGTTAGCCGTGGTCCGGGACGTGGGCGCGGGCGCCCGGAGTGACGTCAGCACGCGGTAAGAATAGCCGCGGCGGGCGCGCTACCAGCGCCCGCGCGCGCCGCTCCGCCGCCCCGCCCCTCCCCCCCGGCTGCTCCTCGCGCCCGCGCAGTTTTTGTCGCGCGTCTGGGCAGCCGCGTGCGGCCTGCGGCGGCGGCTGCCCTCTGGCTGGCCGCAGCGCCGCCGCCCGCCCACGTGTTTGCGCTCGCTGCCTACGCGACGCCGCGCTCCTCGCCTTTTCGGTCCACGTCGGCGCTCCCGAGCCAGCGGCTTTGGCCAGCGCTCTGTAGCTCATCCGCCTAGCCAAGAACTTCTACTGACCAAGTGCTGGAATTTTGATTGACAGCGGGACCCTCTCCGCAACTAATGGCTGCTAACGCAACTAGTCTGCATTAAGCTTACTTTCCGTCAATTAATATGATGTCTCCACGCGTCGATGTGAGTGAGTGAGTGAATGAATGTCAGTATATGAGCGAGTGAATGAGCAAGTGAATGAGCGAGTGATGAATGAGTGAACGAATGAATGAGTCAGCGAGCGAGTGAGTGAGAGATGCGCAATTCAGTGAGCGAGCTTCTGAGTGTGTGACTGAGAGAGCGAGCGACTGAGTGAGCGTGAGAGTGAGTGAGCGAGCTTCTCGGTCAGTCTAATACTGAGGTCATGGGCGGACATGCGTTCTCTAATTGTAGTGCATATTATATCCAGGGAGGCGGCGGTTTTTCTCCCCCACTGGAACTGGCGGATGGACAGCTTGGCGATGAGTGCTCTAACTTTCGAACTTAAGATACCAGAATTCAATTTCATGCTATTTTAAATCAAGTTTGTGCTGATAAATCGGGTTTTCGGTGGTTTTTTTCGGGATTATACCACGTTTCTTTCTTTTATTTCACTATTCCTCCAGCATTCATCACATATTATCATCTGACCATAAATGTATTCATCGTGCGTGTGTTCTTGGGGTTCAGGGAGAGTAAAGGTATTAAAGAATATTTGGATATTGCCACTTCACTTCGGCAGTGTGGATTTTATTTTTCAGATCAGAGTTTGAAGTTACTTATTTAAGGAATTTCACGTAAGTGGGATGTCACTGAATTGATGGTGATGATTGATGGCAGGAATTTTATTAATGGTAAGAAAATGCTAGAAGTTAGTTAAAACATGTGTTTTTTTTATGATTAGGTTATGGCTCATGAAAAATATTACTTCAGTTTCGTGAGTCAATAAGCTAACAATCAACAGGTCTCTGTGTGTCAGAATGTAGGAAAAAATAAACGAATAGCGACTTAATCTAGGAATTACAAAATATGATATGTAATTTTTAAATAGAATTTAAACTTTGTAATTATAATTAAACATTTATCCTGAACTACAGTTTAATGTCTTCGGTCTAGGGACAATTTGATTGTAAATTCATGCGATGACGTATTGAACGTGCGTGGAAATTTCTGTTAAGGTATTACAAATTCAATGTCTTTTTTGCTTGTCGTAATACAATTCTTTTTCACAATCACACTTTACTTTTTCTTTACACTGGTTCGAGAAAAGGAATGTAGACGAATTCACAGACAGGTGTATCGTATTTGTATTTGATACGCAATAAACATTTGAAAATTAAACTTTCATTTGGAAAGAAGGGATTATTATTTATACTTTTAGAGGTTGAGAATATACTGTTTATTCGTGTCAATTCTTGGATGTGAGATTAAGGCTCGAGATTCTGAAATTACTTACAGATTCTGTTAGTTTGTCATGCAGATATCCTAAGTTGTTTTCAGTCTTGGAATTTATCTACATTGGTGAGAACTTCCTTCATTCCTCTTGTAAATCTTCGAACACACCGCAACGATAAAGTAGTCTAAAAACACTAAAATATTATTTTTTCAAATATTTAAATTTTTCATATTTATTTTTGAAGTTATAGTAAACTTTTTTGAAATTTTCTGTTTCTAAATAAATTGATCATTCTCATTAGTATCTTCATTGATATATAGATATGATGTTACGTTAGAATAGTAAGCCATTTCTAAGTTTTCCGAACAAAATCATTCCGAAAAGTACTCAAAAACCTCTCTTTGGTTTCAAGGTAAAGTGTAAGAAAGAAACTGTTTTGGAATGCCATGCCGTAAGTTAGCGTTATGTGATACATACGATATACTCCATTATTTCACTTACAGTTACTAATACAATTCATATCTGCGTAATGGTATAAGTTAATTGTTATACAAATATGATATTTATGGCAAGAACATGTGACTCAAAATGTTACATGGACTACTTGAGGAGGAATTTTTTCGTGATTTTGGCTCTAGCATTTACATACAAAAATATTACAAATTGTTTAGTTTCACCGAATCATTCCGTTTAGTGTGTTCAGAATTACGGAATAAACGTACGATGAACGTTTTATAGTTATTTATTTCGTTTTGTATTCTGGAAAGTAACATTGATATTCTCTCAAATTACTTTTATCTTCATCAGTGCTACATCACCATCCCATTAGGTTCTATTTCCGAGACGCCTTGTGGCATTGATTGAAAGACAGTCAGGTTTTTGTTATCATATGACTTCGTTTACATTTAAAGCGGTCGTCGAAGTTCCCTCATTATCGAACGGGCTATGAACCAGTCTTCTGATGAATCATATATTCGAGGTTGATGTTCCCTCATTCACAATGGCTCCTCCAATCTGTTGCACATCAAGCTTCTCGAACGCGTCGCATCGTACAAATTCGAGAGTTAACATTCGCATTACGGATGTCTGCCGAGCTGAATATTTTTGCATCGTTTTACATTCATTGGAAGTAAGCCAGAGGGAACATTCATTTATTTTTCTTCATAACCCTTGCGGCGAACAGGCCACGTGGGATGTGTTTAATAAGTCGAGCCTGCCAACACGACAATGATGTTCCTGTTCCATCAGTTCTGTCTTGTGCTTTTCTCTTTCGTATTTGCTTTGCAGATGTGCTGGACATGACCTTAATATTTTTGATGGTCAAAATGGTCGTACTGTTGCGAGGCCTAGTATGTTCAAGTTTATTTTTACTCCAGACTTTCCGCAACAGGTTAGGTTTCACTTGTGATTGTTAAAAACACGTCCATTTTATTGAGGCATTTGTTGGTAATTCTGAGTACGAGGATAAATGTGAACTGACTTCCTAAAATTCTATTATTTAACATGTTTATAACTCTTTGCCTTGGAACTTACTACTGATTCTTTCCTTCATTGGCTCGGTTGATCACAATTACGCATAAGCAGAACACGTAATTGAATACTTTTTCATGGTAATTGCATATTATGGGACGTAATTACTTCCGGGCTCGGTTTCAGCGTAGAGACTTGTTTTAGTGGCCGCGCATGGCCAATCGAAGGTTGCATGTTATATTCCGAATAAAACATAAGTGTTTGTGAAGTGGAACCTTTCTCTCACCAACAAATTTTTTCACCCCATCTATAGTCACTCATCTCTAATGATCATTCATGATCACCCTATCTTTCATACAGTGGAAGACGAAGGCAAACCACTAATATTATCACCTGCCACTGTAAGTGAAGGACATAAGGCTTAAGATTATCCCTCTTCCACGCTCTGAATGAATACGACACTCACTATGCACATCAAATTTCCACAAATAATGATTAATTACTTAGTTACATCCCAGTTGAGATCTCCCTTTAAAACAGAATATATTAGAACTCACTAAATGTTTTTGAGTGGAGAGATGTGGCCAGATCAAATGAAACATTTATTTTTCTGCGCGAATGGTGCAAATGTTTATGATTATATCGAATGCAATTAGGTGAAACCATTTGATCTCACTACTTATGAAGAGTGGCAAAGACAAATTAAAAAAAATTACAATTTTAGAGGTCAAAGGACAAAATATAATTCTCGATTCCATTTCTATCAGTTGTGTCAGTCTATACCATTTGCGAATGTATATGTTGAAGAGTGTGTTTTTATTAATTTTCCTTTTGTTTTTTGTGTAATTATTTAACGTCAAAAATACGATTATAATTCGTGAAATATGGGCGGGAGGAATTACAATTTGTGCACGTCACACTAATTATTCGTAGATTCCTCTATTGGATGAAAATAATTTTCTCTCCCGTGAGAAAGTGAATCCGAACTTTTCGAACAATACTTCGCCGTCCCCAACAAGCGGGTCTTCCTTTGCGAACACCCCGCCGCTTCAGCCCAGCGGTGCCCGGTTCCAACGCCAGCTTCACCTCGCTGGCGCAGCGGAGAGTTCCGCTTATCAGCCCCCTGGGAGCTCGGGGCCCACGCGCGTGGCCAAGGCAGGGCAGCGGGGCGGCGTGTGGGGCGAGGTGGCGTAGGGTGGCGGGCCGCCTCCGGCCGCCGCCTAACAGCCCGGCAAGTGCCTAATAAATTATGAAAATGACTTGTAAAGGCCGGGGGCGGTATTTACTGCGGCTCCTCGCGCATAAAACGGCGCCCGCGCGGCCGCGGCTCCAGGGCTGGATTTGGCGAGGCCTTGGGACGGGGGGGCCGGCACGAGGGCCCTGGTGCTTGCGCTGCGCCCAAAGGCTGTGCGCAGTTCACGCTGTACCCCTAATGGTTCAAAAGTCGTTGTGGAATTTGTGGTGTGCAAAGTGTTTGGATGGTTTGCTTGGGTTTCTCACATATCCGTGCCATTGCTATATCATCGTTCTTGTCATAGCATTACTCGGTGGAGTGCAAGTGCGAGTGACGTGTTGTTTTTACTTGCGCCCAAACACTTTGCTCTTCACACGATAGACATCTAGGATTTAAAAGGCGGTCGATCTTTGTGAAATGAGTGAAAGGCAATGAAGGTTCTAGGCAGGTATGCTCTGGTTTCTCGTATTTTTTCATGCCTTTCATCACCATTCATTCCGCATCTTCATCACTTTCCACCAAAGACACCATCTTTCTGACATAGACTACTGTCTATGACCATAGGGCGTAGGTACTGACATCATAATAAAGAATTATCGCTGTTCCCAATCTTTCCGGCCTGCCTACCACTTTAGGTTTCGCGTTCACTTCGATTAAGATTACAAAAATACGATTGACATACGGTTTAATTGATGCAAAATGAATAGTACACCTACCTAATAGTTTCTTAATATTTTCTAAGTGTACGTCCGTCGCCATAGTACACTGAATTCTGTAATATGTGAAAGATGTGAGAGTTAATACGCACAAAAAACCGACGAGCATAATTTTCCAAGCTAGGTTTCTATTTGAGCAGTCTCGTATTCCTGCTGGGTACTTGTTGGAAAACTACAACAAAGCACGAGGAGAAACGCGGCATAGTTGTGTTCTCCCATTTTGGATTCAGACCTCAAATCTCTCTGAATGTTGAAAATGCGTCTCCTCGACACATTTTAGGGATCTTCCATTTTCCATGTTTTCGCTTCACCATGCCTTCTTATCATTCTACTATGTCATTAATTCTATTGATGCTACCTTTAGTACGTTTACATGGCTGAAATTGAGATTCTCTCTCATTGCTCATATAATTTGAAAAGATCAGATCGTTATTACCAACCCTTTCCAGGCCGTTTATGGTAAAGCGGTTTCGCATCAATTACAAATTACATCCTCCACGTCTCCAAGTCGAGAACAATAAAACATAAAAGACTATTTTACAATTAATACTCAAATAAATGACCACACCATGTTTAAACTCAAGTTTCATAGAAAATGAACACAGAAATAAACTTAATCTAGCATTTAGGACTGCTTAGTATTTCAGAAACGTAAAAGTGTTTTCAAGAACTGAATTCAAAGTAGGCCTAGAGCGTTGTGCTGTTTTTAGATTTGTTATGTTCATACTATTAATTATTATTATTATTGGTATACTAATAATAATTATTAAATAATTGTTATTTCTTATTTAATGACTTTGTTCATTGAATTGAGATCAGTTCCTCTAGTTGAATAACTACAGCAGTACTCGCGTTCCATTTCATAACACAAGTGAGTGCGTAACTAAAGTATTTTTTTACCCATTATGGATTTACCAAAAATTTTTTTAACAAGCACTCTGTTATATCAAAATGTTTATTTGAAAATAATGAGAAAGTTCTTAAACTGTAACGTATGGCATTTCAATTTACCTGTATTGGCTCCCGGACGAAAAATTCTGATAAACGACATAACATACGAAATATTATATTCCTCCATTGATAATTCATTGTGAGTATATTCGGTATTCGTGAGCCATTCGTTTCCATTATTATGATGAGTCATTTATTGTCATAAGTCATTGTTATATGAGTCATTTACTGTCTTGCGGATTTCCCGCAAGATAAACATCTTTTCTATCACCCATTTATATCACCGATTGTGTTTGTGGGGGCTAAAATAGTAACCCAACCAATTTTTAAAACTGACAACAGTGTATTTGGTATGAAAAGCTCGAAGCGGATTGGATGGTAAGAGTCACTATCTGAAGCAACTTAAACGCACACTGTAGAAATGCTGTTAGTGCAGCAACAAACAGTAAGTAGCTGGACTGCACCTGTAGCCCACGCTAGTACTCGAGGGTTCAAATTTCTTTCGTTACTCTTGAGTATGACAGGACAAATGTAGCATGTAGCCCACTCTTCCTGATTTGACTCTCTAATTGCAGTGTTTCACTATACAGAGTGGTAGATGACGCACCATATGATTTTCAGATTTAGCAACATGACATGCCAATTTGTTTCTCACTAAGGTATGAATCTTTCATGAATTTTATAAGAAGGTTCATTAAACTGTTTTTCGTTTTTCAAGCAGCACAATAATGTCCTCAATTGTAGTTTACGAAAGAAATCCATGACTTTAAATTATGTTTTCAAAACGTACCGTCATAACATTCAAACTAACTATAATCTTTCTGAATATTCAAACTATAATATTGAAAATAACGTGCATGTGATGCCAGCCATCCTTATTTTCTTAAAAAACTATACATATGCTTCATGAATGAAAGTATGCACAGTGATTCTCGACCACTATCTTTTTCTCCCCTGGGATACACATACAGATGTTTACCTTGGGAACGGGAGCAACTGTAAATATTAAAAATAAAATAAAGACAAAAAAAATGATTATGGATTTTTGAAAATCAGAGATAGATAGCCTTCTCATTTCCAAAAGATTAAAAAGGATTGTTTCAAACCGTTAACGTCATAGACTCCTTGGAGTATACGAAACTAACCTTCAGTCTCAACGATTCCACTATTAAAAGCGCGTGAGATCTGCTAGCTTTGATCACAGGCAGGATGTTTTCATCGGCGGGCGCAGTCAATTCACCGAATCGTGCGTATCCCAACGCAGAGCCGGTTAACGTACCGTCACGGCGCGGCGCGACGAGGACGCCCTCGCTCCGGGGCCATCCTGTTCTGGAGGCGTCGTGCTCAGGCTTGCGTCATTTCCGGGGGCTCGCCGCCGTGCGACGACGACGGAGCGTCCTGTGTCGCCCGGGGGGCGTGGCTGTCTGCTTAGCCTCGCGCAGCCGCGAGTCGCCACCGTCCGCAGCACAGGCCTTCCGGTGTGGCGCGCCCGCCCGAAAGCGCGCCGCGTTTATTTTGCCTGGTGTCCGGCGCGGCGACGGGTCACGAGGCGGCGGCGACGGCGACGGCAGCGTCTCGCCCCGCGCGCTAGTCGACGACGACGCGTCGCGACGCCGCTGCCGCCAGCGCCGACGGACGGGACGCTGAGCAGACGCTCGCGACAGGCGATCAACTGCCAACCGCTGGGGAAAATGTCTCGTACGGCACCGGTTGCATAACTAACCCTAATTTATCTTTAGAGGCGTTAATTTCCTTTTCCTTAGAGGCGTTAATTTCCTTTGAAGGGACCTTCAAAACGGCCGAGAATATCCACGGTATTTTTTAAACTATGACATTACATCATTTTTTTTCTCTTAACCTTTGTTAGTGCTATAAGATTTTCTACGCTTTAAAATTGTAGTAAACATTGTAGCTGCGATACCTTTTCAAATTTGGATGGCTGTTATATTGCAATTAAATGTAAACCAAAATGAAACATTCTGACTGATTTTGAAGAAATTTGTATCAATAAATCTTTTAATAGTAAATAAAATATTTGCGGATAACGATGGGTATCTCCGATGTTCTACATTGTATCCTACAATATTGTCCCGAAATTGTCTTAGGCTGGGTCCAAAGCATTAAATGCGGAAGGTGGCGAATTTAATAATTTATTACAGTTGTGCTAGAACATTGTATTTTGAATATTCATTGAGCAAGTTTTTTTATTAAAGAGCAATATTTATTACTTTATAGTTATGTAATAAATAAATAAAAAGTAGTGTAATTTTTAAACTTTATTACTTACGTGTATGTTGCAACTCTTCGAAATGAAATGATAATGCCAAATTATGTTCATGACGCTTTTAATTCTTTAGTGCCGCTTCGTTAATTCCTTGTTTCTTTTTACAATCATTCAATTTCTTTCCCCTCGTCCTCTTCATATGACCGCGCTCCTTAGGCCGCACCCGCTGGCGGCGCGGTTTGGCGCGGGGGGGGGGCGGTGCGGAGCGGGGCAGCAGCTGGCGGCGCCGGGCGCGACGTGGCCGGCCGATAAATCCCGCGTTAAGCGACCGCGGCCACCGGCGTATCTTGATCGCGTTCTGAGTAAGGGCCCGCCTCGCGCCCACCGGGCACTAATGTAATCGTCGGAGCTCCTCTTCCTCCGCTGCCCGCCCGCCCGCCTACTCTTTCTCCCACCCGCCCACGCGCCGCCGGCCTGCCCGCCTGCCCACTCGCTCGCCCGTGCACTCACCCACTCGTCCGGCCACCCACTCCTCCCGCCTCCACTCCCGCTCGCTTCCATGCCCATTCACCCACCTGCCCACCTCCTTCCTCACCTACCCAACCCACGCATTCATTCGCGCGCCTGCCCATTTGTTCTGAGAACGTCCCTCCCTTTGAATCGAAGGCGCACTCCTTCTCAAGATGGAGAGGCGTTATGAATGGTAAGCAAAATAAAAGTCCTATCGCGCTTGCTATCGTGTTTATTGTTTTGCCCACATAACCTCGTTTTATAGAAGGCAATGCAGCGAATGACTTCCTCTGCTGTTTACAGGGTTTCCAATTGACTAGAAGTAAATCTATCATGATTTAGCGTTTTATTTATTAATTTTGTTTTTAAATTGTCATTCACAATGGTTAGACGTACTCAGTGGCCTCTTGCTATCCTCTTGTTATCGTGGAAATCCCTGAATTAAAACCTATGGTTTGAAAAATGTCAAAGTACCAAGGTGTCAAAGAACGCATAAGCATGTGAAAAATGCCAAAAAACGCAAAATCGGAAAATGCAGCTTTCTTCTCCTCGTTTTTTCGAAATTCAATTTTATTTTTGACTGAAAAGCATACCAACATACTCGGCGATTGAAAAGAAAATAATTCAAACCTATTCGAATACCCTGGTTACGAAATAATTTCAAAATTCAAGTTATACTTACAGATCGTTATATGACATACCTCAAGTACATTTGATAAGATTAAGTATGTACGATCACTTTAAAGATTGAAATCATCATTAAAAATTCACCGCGATTCACGAGGACAATAGTTTATGTTAACGAGTTTTGAAAACCATAAAGTGCGAAGGAGATTTAAATTCTAAATCGTTCACTTTTAATAAGCTTGTGGTTGCATCAAGGATTTTTGTGAACAGTGTTTTTGTGACGAAACAAAAGTTCGAAAGTCAAATCCAGACACTGATCTGATAATAAACTAAATTCAGAAATTTATTGTATCGTACAATAAAAATCTAGTTTCAATATTAAAAGTGCAAAAAGGACTTTGAAAATCAACATTTGCAATTTTCTAAGTCCCAAAAGATTTAATAAAAACTGAACCTATGCCTTGTTATTAAGAGAACTTTTACTCAGTTAAAAATAAAACTGTCAAAAACGGCCATATTGTCTTATATAAAATAGAGAGAGATTCAATATATAAGAGAGGAAGGGGGGTTTCAACTGTGAAAGTTCAAATATTGAAAGTTAGGTTTAGAAAACTATAAATTACGATGACAATTTCTGGCATTGCTTTCTAGTTTGTTTTTTACATTCGTATGGGTACGTTGCCATCAATGTTACTAATGCATTTAATTTTCTTTCAATGCCATCGATTGTATCTCGGGAAAACATTTTTACACGCGAAACGGCGCAATGAAATCATGATCAGACTGTGCCATCTTCTAATTTCGAATTCAGGAGAAATCGTCTTTCATAATTAGTGTATTAGCAAACACGGTCATGTATTACTTTTTCAACACCTTGCTCTTAAAAGCTGTTAATGAAGAAAAACGGGATCGTAAAAGAGCAATAGATACTTTAATGGAAGTACCTCTTTTATCGCTCTATAAACTAAAACGTGGACTCCAAATCTATTGGAAAATTCATCAGATGATGGCCGTACTTAGTATGCATTCGCAGTAAGGAAAAATGATGCACCATTCACTTTGCACTTAACAACTGCCGTGTTGAGTCCAGTCTGAAACCTGAACTGGGTTTCGGCAGACAGGAGCATTTGGAGCATTCGAAGCAATTTAGTTTGGGTAAGAAGGGGAAATGCGTTACTGAAAGAAAAGGATTGCATTTCAAGAAACAGAAAGGAAAACATTGTTGTTGATAACGCTTGAGTTCGGCCTCCGGCCCATTTCTTGAGCTTGTGAGTCATGAAACAGAAAAGGGTAGGCATTTCTATACATCTGTATATTCTATTTGCAGGAGATCTGTCTTGTCTTTGTTCAATATACTAATAGTCTATTTGATAATTTTTTAAAAATTAAAGTAATTTCGTCAAAACAATTTATTGTATATATCAATAAGTTTATTTAATTATAACACAGTTTATTTTTAATTGTTATTTCATTAATTTACAATTCTCTTTTTATCAATCGAATAATTCGCCAATGTATTAATGCCCGTTCACGTTATATCGCTCGCACGATCTCACAAATTACTGTTGGTTCGATCATTGAATTTTAACGTATTTGTATATTTTGCTTTTCCTTGTCCAGTAATATGTCGATTTTCTAAGGGTTTTGTGGCATTTCACATCTAATTCCACTGGGTCCGCCCTACCTCAAGTACAATATTTGACCAGATAATGAAGCCTACGTTTCAAGTAAAATACTTTGAGATTATATCAAGCATGATAAGAAGTAGTGTTTTCAAATTGCGTTTCCGCAAGAATCCCAAATAATACATCGATAAGATGCACTACAAATGTTTGACAGTGGAACTAACTTATAAGTAATTGAAAACGGCGAGTCTCCAACAATGGAGGTTTTATATTTCAGAAGAACATTGACTACGACTCGGGCGGGCGATGTCCCGTCTCCAGCGGCCCTTCAGCGCGTGCTGAGACACGCGTGGATTTGCATGCGCGACTTAAACGCGTGTGCCCTGCCCAGGCCGTCACATCCTCATGTAAATATATGCATTGTTTCCCTTTTAAATCTCCGGAACTGAAACGCTGTTAGCTGAAACCAAACACCCGGACGCCTCGAGTGTGTTGTTATCCGAATGAGCTGCGCCGCCGTTCTACCGCGAGCGCGACGTGCGCGCCGGCCTGCGCCCCCCCTTTCAGCGCGAAGAGACCGCCCTCGCGCACCAACTTGCCTTCATTCGCTGACGCGATCGCGGACCTCTTACGGACGTCCTCATTTCGCTTTTTACGGCGCCCGCCTCCGGCAGTGTCTGGCGCGCAGGGCGCCGCTTAGGTGGAGTTGAGCGGGGCAGGCGGAGCTGGCCTAGTGATCCCAAAATGACCTGACGCCGCGGTGCTTGCGTGGCGGGACCGTGGGGCTGGTGACTGGTGAGGAAAAAAGTCCGCGTGGTGGTTGGTGTGGTGGTGGTGGTGGCGGTGGCATGAAGGTGGGGTAACGGTCGACGGTGGTGGTGACGGGTGGTGGTAGGTGCGGTAACTGGTGAGGTGGGCGTTGACGGTGGCGGTGGCGGTGGGCGGTGGCGGTGCAGTGGCGGTGCGTGGCGTGGCGGTGGCAGTGTTGGGGGTGAGAGGGAGGCGGTGACGGAGGCGATACTGGTGACAGAGGTCAGATCGGGGGCGGGGGTGGCGGTGGCTGTAGGAGGGGTGGAGTTGGTGTCGGTGGCGATGGTGGCGGCGGCGCGCGTCAGCTCTAACCGGCTCCCGACACAGATCGCACTCCTCTCTTCCTGATCCGCCTGCTGTCCTGGCCGCGGTGAGGGGCGATAAGAGAGAAATACGACTTAGTGTCGAAATCTCGCCACAAAACGTCAAGTGGTCTGCAAATGCTGTTATTCACGATCATGAGGGGTTGTAAGAGGATACTTTCAAGGTCTATCCCGTCAACGCGACTTTGCTACTTGTGCGTTTTATTGTCTTATTATTAGAATATTTAAAGTACGAGTTGATAATCATCGCAATCAACCAAAATTAAATTGTATTTAAGTCTATTTATTTTTCATACCTTCTTAAACTATCATAATGATTATATCATGACTATATTTTATTCATTATTTTATTCTTCCTTTAAAAAAAGTTATGCCAGAAGATTCCTAAAACATTTTTGCATGAGAGAAGTACTACTATGAATGATTCTTTTAAAAAACAAGTTAACTTTGACCTTCACAACATTACCCAACAACAAATTTCAATCTCAATTTCAATTCAAGTAGCAGTTTTATTACAAATTGAGATTTCGTTGCAAATAAAATAAAAACGACTCACGTTTGTTCCTAAAAAGTAAATGCAGCGTGGTAAATTTTAAATGAAGAATCAAATTTTAGCATGAACATCATTCCCAATTGTTAAGAACTAGGTTCTTAATCTAACATTACGTGAAAAGACCGTCTATTTTCACTACGTCACCGGAGTTAAGCCGTCGTAGTCCATTTCATCGTTAAAATGTCATAGAGAGTCGTTCTGGGACCGTTGGTTTAAAACCTCCCACACCGTCTCTTATATTCTCTTGAGCGCGATAGACCACCCATGCCCCGACCCGCCGTAATAGAAGAGACGAGATTCGCGGCCGGCGGTCGGCCCAAGTCCGCAGCGCCCGCGAGAGGCGGGCCGCCGCAGTCCCATTCTCGCCGAGTAATTACGGGCCGCATATAATGGCATGTTTAAAGTGGCGGGGCGGCGACCGGCGGCCGGCTCCCGGGCAGCGTCGCGGCGGCCGGGCGCAAAACCGGATTTCGGGGCCCTCTGTCGCAGGACGGCGACGCCAGCTGCGACGCGTGGGCGGCTTTGATCTCGATATCCTACTTCCACGGCCTCAGGCCGTGCATGTGCAAGATGATACATAACGCCATGTTAATTAGCAAAGCGCAATTGTTTTCCACTGTTCGTTTTCTGTTCATCTTAATGTATTGTTATGAAATAATAGTCATAAAAAGTAACGAACTATTTAAGCATCTTAAACACTTAAATTCTCTATCAATTATGAGTTCAACGCGTATGGAAAGTAAAATTAAGTTAAACAAAGTTTTAGTTTCCTCTGAATAAGTGACCAAAATCGAGTGTTTCCGGGCGCGTCAACTACTATAGTCATTAGTCCCGAGTGTAGTGAATGTTTTTTATCGTGGAAAGCTGCGACGTAACTCCCTGCTGGATGGTGAGATCCTGCGCCGATCTACTGCCAGCTTGAGGTGAATTTCCCGCTTCAGGTATCTACCCCTAGCAGGGAACTGCCCCATTCGGGATAATATCTGAGTTCCAATATACTATGGTAGTGTAGTGTGTTTGTTTGTGTGTGTGTGTGTGTGTGTGTGTGTGTGTGTGTGTTTGTGTCTGTAATAGCTGAGGATAGAACAAGGAAGAGGACGGAAAGATCACACGCAATCTATGGCCTTATGCTATGATACCACTAAGGATTCGGTCGGAGACAACTACCTGTCAGAGCCGGCTGGTAGAATTGTCCTCCAGTCAGCTGTGAAATTTGCTTTTGCAAATAGGTAGAGTTGAAAATGTTGCCACTCTCGTGAATCGAACACTAGAACCTTCCGGTTAGATCAAGTGCAATGTCAGCGATAATGCTGACTCTGAGCTAAACTCAGCTGGTACAAAGTCAAGGTGTATGCTAAATAGTATAATGGTAAGAATCCTTCAGTTGGTCTTTGCTCAATTATGGTAAAAAATTTATATTCACAGGAAGGGTTTCTTCCTTTGAATTCCGCTGTTTAATCGCACTGTGTGGATATTGATTTCAATAAAGAAGTTTTACGGAAAAATTATTTTTATTTGTTTCTCCTGTCGCCCATTCAACCATTCCATCAACTTATACTCATTATCCATATCTGGTAAACACAACAGGTACAAGGAATCGTAATAAATTATGAACTGATCGATTACCTGCTGCGATGAGGGACTAATTTCCCTTGCTCTCTTGGGGTTGAAGGCAAGGTAAATACGACACAAAGGCACAATGGTGATCCAAACGCAGTTTCTTAATTTTTTATCTTCCTTCCATTGTGGGATTACTGAAGTCGGAATCACAGAGGGTAATAATAACTCCATATCTAAATGTGTTCACCGCTCCATTCCAACAGTTTCATGACTCAATCACTCGCCCAATGTTGGGGGAAAATTAACGAAGTGCTGGGACCTTGCTGAGGAAATAACTTGGGGCGATTCTTTCTGGGGGCGTGTTGCGATGGCTCATCCTCCTGAACACCTGCGACGCGCCGAGGCCATAAACGCCAGCGTTCTTGCCCTTCTCCGCTCCCCGCCATACAAATCTACTGGATAATTTATGAACTCTTTCTTCGTCAATTTCTCGGACGACTCGCTAAGGAGAGGCCAAAGATTTCCATCTCTGAATGGGGAATTTTAAATTCTACTCATTCCACGTGGAACTTGTATTCGGAAATATGACAGTCACGTTTGTGTGAGTGTGTCTGTTAGTGTGGATTCCTCCTGCTTCGTTCATCAGATTTATAGCAACACGTTTGATTTAGATACATCAATGTCCTGCATCTTTCCCCCAAAACTGCTTGCCCACACTCCTACAAAAGACTTCGTCTGTTCTAATCAATAACTTCGGTTTGTGGCGAATGCTGCTAGGTTTTCATCTTGGGCATCAAACTTAAAATCGCTTCCACTTCGTACACAATTTGTGTGTAGGTAACAATGCTGCTTTGGGACAGGCTTCTTTTGGCGCATCCAACTCGTTCTGTCCGGGTTTCCCCTGCTGCTCATTCAACCATCTCTTAATCTTTATCATTGGCATTTATTTATCTTATTGTTTATTGCCTATGTCTGATCAAAGGGTGATATTCAAGCATTTTTTGCATTTAAAACACCAAGTGTTTTCGTTTAAAAAGAAATTTGAGCTTTCTACTCAACAAAATTTCGTGAATTTCGCTTTAAATGAAAGATTGAGAGCCACATATGCGTTATTGCTTATTCTTATTAACATTTTTTAAAAATTTAATCACTAAATTTTAAAAATAATAAAATTAATAGAATGCGCTGAAGAAGGAGGTGCAGAAGAAGGAGGAGGCACAGAAGAAGCAGGAGGCACAGAAGAAGATGGCCCAGAAGAAGGTGCCGAAGAAGTAGGCGCAGAAGGAGGCGCAAGAGAAGGAGGCGAAGCAGAACATGCAAGCGCAGAAGGAAATAGCGATAATTAGGAACTTTCAGTAGAAAACTTCCGGGCGATCCCACGCGTGTTTGGAGGAGGGGGAGGGGGGTTGGATGTGGATGGGAATGTTCGGTTGCCTCGTCCTCCCGATCTCTTGCGACGCGCTGCCCGCATAAACGTCGGCCTGCGCCCGCTACCCGCCGCGTTTACGGCCTTCGCGCTGTCCCCAGCCGCCCCAGCCTCCTCCCTAGCTGCCCAGACGGAGACAGCGAGCTGTGGAATGCGACTGGCAGTTCCAACTCTTCGTTTGCTTGTTTGAGTTATTTATCCTACCAAAGGATGAGTCGTTCCTGAGGCGAGTCACAGACTGCACTCGTTCCGTTGTGGATTTAGGGATTTACGACCAAATTTAAGTACTGATTGTTAGTTAAACAGAGAGAATTCTGCCGATGGACAACAACTGAACAATTTTAACTGTAGTTTTTTTCAGGAAGTGGAAGGAAAAACAATGAGTTTTGCAGTGAATATCAAACTGTCAAATTGATTGTTTCTTTAAATGACTTTACAATTGTGGAACTAAAATGTTAAAAATGAATTAGTACTAAAAATTAATCACCAGTTTTAATTTATTGAGAATTTTTATTCTAATTATCTTTTGTAAAAATTAAATTACAATAGTTAATTTTCGCCATCTTTCGACATTTATGTATATTATCGTGTACAATGTTCATACATTAGGTTCCAGAAGTAAAATTTTGTAGATGTCACGACTTTTGCTACCTTCCACGATTTTAAGTAATAAATTAAATGTAAATAAATCGCTAGACGAATTGAGCCATTGTAATTATTATTTTAATGAAGTTATCCGTATGTGAATGTGTTTGTGTTAATAGCACCATTCTTGGCTCCTCCTAAATATACTGAAGTTCTTGAAGGGCGTTATTATAAAGGCAGATCATTATGCTTCAAACGAAATATTGAAATAATCGTCTTTATAGTTTTCCCAGAAATCTGCTTTAAAGATACCGTTTATATATTAATTTTAACTTTTGTAATAGCAAATATTTTAGTGTAAAAATGTATTTGGAATGTAAAGTAGTCCAAGCTATACATCGTTTTATAGAGCGAAAATTAAATTAAAACCTCATTCACTTGAACTTAAAAGGCAATTCTGGCTTCACCACTTGGTAGGCTGTAGAACTGATCATTTCATTTGATTTGTTAGATTACCCGTGAACCAGAACCACAGTCTTTTACAACTGTTCTCTACTCTGACATTTACGATATACCCAAGAATTGCAAAACTTTATACTGTTTGGTTCTGCTTCTAAATTGTATTCTCGCGTGTTAGTGTGGTAGTGAATGTTTCCTTACTTGTTCTTATTGGTATGTCCGTTTGCAGATAGCAGGAATAGGATATTCAAGTCAGAGTTGAAAAAAGGATTATCGTTTGAACTCACCTTTAGTATGACTATTGAGTGAAACATCAACCATTTACGACATGAAGGAAGTACGAAATGTGATTCATTAATCAAGGAGTGAGATTTATCTTATTTTTCAGAATGATTTTCGATTGAAGAATTTTGCAATACTCGCACATATACAGTACAAAATTTTGTAAATGAGTTTTTATGTGCTGAAATATGTGAACGCATTATTCTATTGAGGAAAGAATCTGGCTGGGACGTATTTCCCAGAAACGAATTTTGAGATTTGTAAAGAAAATTAATAAAATTAATTTCCTTACAGAAAGGAAACTAGAAATTACATGTAGTTGATTCTGCACAACGTCACTTCCTTTTATTTATAATACGCATCCCTCTCAATAAACATATTTAATCGTCTACCTGCTTTTTCGAGTTTATTGGTGATAATGGGCGCGTCAACTACTTAGGTCATTAGTCCCGTAAAGTTAGTGCATGGTTTTCCTCGGGAGGTGGCGTTGATCTTCCCCTGTCGGATGGTGAGATCCGGTGCCGACCTTCCTTCGGCTAGAAGTATTTTTCCCATCCAGGTATCTCCCACCAACGGGGCACCGTCCTAGCTGGGGCAAGCTCTAAGCTTTCGACCGATCACCCGGCATGTGTGATAGTGTAGTGCATGTTATTGTGATTGTGTGTAAGTAAAGGGTGAGGATAGGACATGGAAGAAGAAGGAAAGATCGCGCACGGTCCGTGGCCCGTTTGTTAGGTATTGCTCTGGCATTCACCTGATCTGTGAAACCACGTCATTCACCACGTCATCCACCGGCATCCACTGGCCTGATCGTTGATCAGAGAAACCACGACAACCGCAACCGACCGCTAGAATTCTCCTCCAGGCAGCGACTGAATTCGACCTAGCTGACAAGCTTGTGTCGCAAATTCTGCTACCATCAGACTCGAACCGAGAAACTTCAGGCAGAGGCACTGCAACGACATCATTTGATGCCCTGAGCCATCTCTCCCGGTGCTTTTTTGAGGAAAATCGCAGCTCAGTCACTCGGTAACCTAAAGAATGAGCCACACCACTTGCGTAACCAATCGAGGAAACGGAATATTTTCTGACATTTATGACCCGGTTTCTTCAACATGATATCAATTTATGTATTGTGTTGCGTTCGGCCTGCTTGCGGCGTTAGGAAATCACTTTACCGTGGGCATTGCAGCCGCTAGAAATGGGCAGATCGGGTGATCGCCGGAGGCCCCACAAGTCAAGGGGACCGATGAAGGGAAACATAAGTTAAAAAAGTGAAAAATAAATTAGTACTGGAGAAAATCGTTATTGTAATTTTGAAAGTCGTGGTATAGTAGTTCGATATTTCATAAACTTTTCATTTAAATTTGTACCGTAAAGAGTTAATTATAGTCATTTCTTAAATCATAGGACTCTATGAATTCAATGAAATACGCTAACATACATAACACGACAGAGCTACAATTTTCGTGGAGCACCTGGAGAGGGGGCTCTGGGTAATAAATGATAGGTTAAACTGAAATTCATATTTATATTTATTATTGACAACAAGTGATTATGTTAGCACTAACTAAACACAACATTTTTTTAGTGTTTTAAATTTACCGTGTAAATTATATTATTTGCTCACTAAGTACTTTTACTTAAAACTATTATTTAAAATACACTCCAAAAAACGTTTTCTAGCGTAAACATTATATTTTTTTCTTATTTGTTGAAATAAATAAAATAACTCACATAGTTTCTTGATACAACTTTCACATTTTTAGTTTTTTTTTTCGAGGGAAGGGGGCTATGTTTCAAAAATGCCCCGGATCGAAAATTGTCTACCTACGGCCCCGGGGCGCTGTCCGTGGGCCCCGTGGATGTTCGCAGCGGATCGCGCGGCGGGCAGAGTCCATTCGCCGGAGCGGGCTACTGCGCCGAGCGCGTTGCGCGTGGGACGAGGATGTTTGCGTGGCCGCCGGCGCCGGCGCCGCACGCGCGCGCTCCGCGCTCCTGTCCTATCCCCCCCCCGATTTTCCCCCCCCCCCGCCGCGCCACGCCACCCGCGTGCCCTGGCCGGCGCCCGCGGCTTTGTCGGCGGCGCACCCGCCCGCGCTCGCCTGCTCGCTCTTGTCCACCGCGCCCCCGCCCTGGGGAGGCGACGTCGCCAACAAAACATCCGTGTTTCAGAACATCCATGTTCGAAATGAAAACATCGATGGCAACACGCATCCCCTCAAAGTCATCGACCTTTTTCATTCAAACACAAAACGTCGACATCGTCAAAACATCGAGTGTGTAATAATAGTGTTAAAATAACGTCCTCTTCAATAAATTGTTGTTCAGAATTAAAATTTCGACTTCATTAATACATCTTCCAAAAACCGTGCGGCTTTGAATACCGATTTAGTAGAATCTAAAACTTCGATATGCGAAAGGGGGGAATTAAATCTAACACTGCTGTGTTTATTAATTTATAATTTTTATTTACAATTCAACCTGGAAAAAACAGTTACACAGACCCTCAAATAACATACTTTTCATTCGTCGTGTCTTTTGTGTGAAAGAATGTTCAATTTCGTGAGACGTGAAAAATAATATAGTTTTTTCATTACTTCCATTTCATTTGACTTTCTCGCATAGGTCTTCTCTTCCCTCTGACAACGCAAATTTCGCTGTGCTCCTTTCAGTATCTAGCGGGAGGGTGTATCACTAGGGTGACGAAAGAGACGATTTCAAATTTAGCTCAGAGGCTTGTTTTAGTCTTGATCTTTATAAGCAGTAAATCTTCAGCACGGGAACCCAATTTTACTTTCCCTTCCAAGGATTATCCTTAAAAAACACTGCTTTGATCGAGTTTGAATTCGCAACCTTGGGTAAAATAGCACTGTACGCTAACCGTTATACCACCGAAGCCGCGAATGTGTGTAACTTAAACATTTTATGTATTTTATTCATTATTTTCAATATTTTGATATTTTCACTCAATTTTATTTCATATTTGACTCCATGTTTTGAATATTTTTAGTCCCCGTTTTATTATATTTTTTCAATAGCTATAGTCCACATTTAGGTAGTCTGTAAGCTATCATTTTCCTCTGATATTAATATTTTCCTGACTGTATCCAATGCCATGTTTCCTTTGATCAGGGCATTGGCAGCTGCACAATTGAATAACCCTGACGTAAATTAGATGCCTAAGTACGTGTACTACTTCACCATTTCTATAATTTCTCCACTAAATTTCACTCTGGCCTACTTCATATTCGTGTATTAATCACATCAATGATAACATAGTTTCGTATTGAGTAGTCTTTTTATGTATAATGAATAGTAATTAGTGTTTTTCAATTGATACACTTTCCTTAAATAACTACAATTCATTCGAAGCGAATGCAATTGTTCCGCAAACCAGAAATTAAACTGACTAAAAATTTGGCTGAAATCGATTTAAGCCAGAGCATGTTGGTGTAATGCAGTAAGTCGTGAAGCCGAAATTTA
This sequence comes from Gryllus bimaculatus, assembly GCA_017312745.1. Classification (NCBI taxonomy): domain Eukaryota; kingdom Metazoa; phylum Arthropoda; class Insecta; order Orthoptera; family Gryllidae; genus Gryllus; species Gryllus bimaculatus. The sequence goes on from BOPP01000019.1 coordinate 9,664,841, forward strand.
AATATTTAAATAAAGATTTGCCCTATGTCAAACGACTGGCGCTCTCGACGCGATTGTGCCTAAGGGCGGAGCTGTTGGCGAATGGGATGCCCTGGACAGCACTCTTATGCATTCGAACGTGTATTCATTTGCGGTTCATTCGATACTAGTATAAAGGGGTATGGCATTTTCTTCTACGAAAAAACTATCTGTAGGATTTACAAAAATGTAATTTATTGCATTGAAACACAAATTTAAGTGTTAGTTACGGTCTTATGTAATGTAATATTTGTGAACTCATGATAGCTGAAACAAGGGTGAACATTTTTTAAAATCGAATTTCAACGAGGTTTGACAGATTTCAACATCGATTGGTACAATTAATGTTAAGTATAATAACAACAGATTAGCTGACCATCAAAGAAAATGTATGATAGTCTGTTGATTAATGCTAATGAATTTTGCCTGTGAATCTGTCTTTCGAAATTGCACATAAGCTAAAAAAGTGCAAGAAAATTTGAGTGAATAAATAATCTACTGTAGTGATGGAAATTGGTTACAAACTTTACAAAGAAAGGTTTCAATCAGACTTCGGATTTTTACTTTCATTCACGTAGGCACTCGAAACAATTTACGAACATAGCAACACTCTACTGAGTGAAGAACCCGTGCTTATAGTGTCTAAAATACCTATTTAACGCATAAAGCCTACAAATGTGTACTGATAAACCACTATGTTTCTTTCTTCTACAAGATGTAGCACAAACTGCGCTTGGTTCGTGCACATCGATATGATGTTGCATTCAGAAGTACCAGCAGCCGCATTAGGTATCCGCTACCAATGTTGTTTAATATTCAACTTTGTTGTGATTTATCGCGGCGCAGGGCTGTGCGGGGCAGGGCGGGAGCAGATATTCAGCGCACTGGGTCAGGGCACTTCATAAATTATGACGCCGATCCCTGCTCTTGAGCTGCAGGCGACGAGCTGGCTAGTCTTCGGAATTTTCTCCAAGCGATCGGTGTGGGAAATCCACACCGGAGCAAGTAGCGCAGCTGGAATCTGGATTGCCTTGCTTCTGGGCCACCTATTCGGCTTAGGTGGATTATTGCGGATATACAAATTGGATTAATTTTTCAACTTTGTTAGTTAAGTCATGAAATGCTTTCGAGACAGGTATTAAGGTAATATAAATGCTGTATTACAATATCAGTATTAATGTAGCGCTGGTCTTGGGACGTGATATCTTATATATTCAGGAGTTACATGAATGCAAGAGCATTATTAGTCATGGGTCAGATTTCACCTTGTTCATGTATACCTTGAGGACGCACATTGATAAATATCGAAAAATTCCCTCACGCTCTTTATCATCAGATTTATACGAAATCAGCATACGTTCCTATAAATTCGGAATCTTAAATGGACTTTTCCAAATTTTTAATATACAAATAAAATCCAATTTCGTCAGTAGACAACAGCTTTAAAAAAATCACTACTGTTATTCACAGGAATTTAGTAACTGCCAGTTTACAATCCCGTGGCCTATTTTCTGGCAATATAACCGGCCTTGGGAGTAAAATGTACAAATTAATGTTGCGATCTAGATGACAGGATGCGACGGGGCAAATTCCGCGAAATTTTTCCGCGAGCCCAGCGCGAGCTCGCCGCGGAACCGGCCTGGGCTTCCGCGAGCAGCGCCTTGCGGCCATGCGCAAGCGCGCGTCCTGCCCCCACGGCGCGTTCGTGATGTGGCTCGCCTCCTTCGCGTCAACGGCTTGTCGGCGCATTTTCCAGCACGCCTACGCGCCGCTGGTACAAATGTGGGCATTGTAATAAAAAAATCCATAAGCCGTCCCACACTGTGTACGACCGAACGGGCCAGAGATGGCACATTGAAAAACGTGACGCGGAGAATTGAACACCTGCATCGAGGAATATATTAGACTTGTCCTTCAGAGAGCGAAAATAAACTGACGATGACCATAATGGAAGTGTAGTAATTCTGTAATATATTTTATAATAAATTTTAAATGTTGTAATTCTTAGAGTACAATGTGGAAGGAAACCGTATAAACATTGCTATTCTTCTTGGGAAGGTGAACTAGGTACTCAAAAATTTAAAAAAAGGCATTTTTTTCTCATTTTCAAATTTTCAACGATTTTTTAAGGTTATAGTTAATTTAATATTTGATTTAAATTTGTGCACTTCTTTAGAGAAAATATCATCTGTTTACTTCATTATTGTGGGAGGCTGTATTATTTATATTGACATAGTAAGCAAACGTTTCGGAGAAGTATTGTTGTTTGCAGATTATGTATGGTTCACGCAGTTTGTCTCCTCATGGATACAATAGCAATCTCAAGCACATTACATCAGAAGTCAACCAATACGTCTAATACATTATGCAATTTGCAAATACTGTCAAAGGTCATAGGTTCACAGATTCTGCAGAGTCATAGGTCAAGGGTTCATGAATTGTCACCGGAAAAGATGGCTCAAGACCGTATTGAATAACATTGACAGTTACATTTGGACATTCTGTATTATATCAATTCTTCGCACATGCGTGTTAAAAACCATGCTATTTTAAATCAGGTTTAATAATTTCCAAATTACTACGAATGCAATGTACAGTATTACACGCAAGTACAAGACACAGAAAACATGTTTGATAAGTCTACAAGAATTGAAAGAGTATAACATAAAAAATTATAACAATATTTGCAAACGTGATATTACAAACATTCATCAAACTTATAGAACGAGATATTTAAGCGAAGCTTAAAAATAGTGTGGTCATTTCAATAGCGTGGTGACGAAATGTATAAAAATAGATTATTAACTGCAGGAGAAGAGATATGTTAAGCGAATTTATTATTTCATTGGCTAGTATTCTTTTCTTGGTTTTATTTCCCTTGAAGTAAGATCAAAAAGTGTACTTCAATTGGTTGTAATTTCGGCGTACTAAAAACATGTTAATGGCTAAAAGAAAAAAAGAGAGAAGTTAATATCATAGCCGTTGCCTCGAGAACCAATATTTTCCAGATTTCGTTTCCTTGCTAGTCACGTGAAACGAGAAAACGCCTGTCCACTCTGCCCTCAACTCCCCACTCATTGCCTGGTTGTGCCGAGAACTGGTGATTACGGATCCCATTATTTCTGAGAACCCCAAGGGCACGCTCGGTGCATCTTGTGGGGTAGTTTAACCTTCACCTTGGAACATGTTCCTCAGCTGCTTCCATAACGACGTGTGATAATAATGACGGTGTTGCGGAGGCCGATTTCCCTGAGAGTATCTTTTAGCGGAGGTAATGGCCTTCGTGGGGCGGCCGAGGGCAGCGGGCGGGTGAGTGGCTGGGCAGAAAGCGAAACGCGTTGCGCGGCGCGTGGCGCGTGGCACGGCGTGGCGTGGCGTGGCGTGGCAGCGTGTCGCGATGTCGCCGAGGAATGCGTCGCAAGCGCGCCCCGCGACGGCTGAGTTCAAACACCCGGCGCCGGCAAAAAGCCCGAGAGCTGAGCTGAGCGGCGCGGCGGTGGCGGGGAAAGAGACTGGTTGCGCGTCCAGGAACCTGTCCCCAGCTGCAGTTTATTAGCCGGTTCAGGGGCAGACGGGGCGGCGGCAGCGGAGGTGGCGGTGGTGGGGAGGGCGGTGACGCTGGTGAGGATGGTAAGCCGTGGTGGGGCAGCGTCTGGGGAATGACGGGGGGGGAGGTGGCGGCGATGGCGTGGGCTTGACGGCGGCGGGAAGATCAGTATACGACTGCGGGAGGGGCGTGAGGGGTGGGGTGGGGGGGTGCAGGAGATCTATTGACAGGGCTGGCGGCGGGGGCGGGGGCGCCGCTGGAGGTTTAGTGGTGGTGGCAGAGGTGACGGTGATGATGGTAGTAGTGGTGGTGGTAGCGGAAGTGCTGGTGGCGGCGATGGTGGCGATGCTGCAAAGGAGGGCCCCGCCGAGGGAGGAGATCGCGAGGGTGTGGTCCTCGGTTCGCAGCCTCAGGCACAGGCGGCTACCCGCCTAGCCGGGTACGCAAATGCCGCTCGCAAAACTAGTGATGTCACCTTTCATGACTGCGCCTTCTGACAGTACTTTTTCTGTTGCGGCTCGCTTCGGCGAAAGATAACTCTGAGTACCTGTCTTGTTGACATCTTACATAGAAGGGTCAATTATAGAGTAATTATTATAAAAGTATGTTACACTTCGTAAATGATACAATAAATCTTCGCAAGATGTCACATGTGCACAATTTTGCACAATTATAAAATAATACATTGTCGAATAAAAGACATAAAACTATTAATATGTGTATTGATGTATTTGTGCAAGTCCCAAAATTAAAGAAGAAAATAGAGATCTACACACATCACCAATATTTCCCTGTTTTTGTAAAGGAAATATGAAGGCAATTCGAAAGTGCACTCAACATTGCAGTATGCTCGTGGAAATGTATCTGTTGTTGATATTGTACTCTCTTTAAAGCTAATTCTGAGCAACGTAGTGTAATGCGAGAAGATATTGCGAGGTTGGGTAAAGTCATTTATAATTTTACTTTCTCTGTAAGAAAGATTTGCTTTAATTGCACTAATATCCGCAAGTTTTTCATTTTTGCATTTCTGAAATAATTTGTTTTTATTTTTAAAATAATTTCATACTTTTGCCTTGTCTTGTCAGTGAATATATGGTATTTATGATATTCCTTCCTTACAGAATCAGTTGCACTGAACTACAGAACAATTTGGGATTTTGTGTATCATCTGTATGTACTGCACAATACACGTAAAATTAAGAAGCAAAAATATGTGTCGTACTGATTTCACAATTGAAAAATCATTAGAAACAAAATTATGTGTGATTTTCTATATATCATGCCCGATTCCAATTATATACTTAACATTATCCCGTTCGTATTACCTTTGTGATAAGGTGATTTTAATATGGGAATGTGCGAATTTCCCCAAAAGTTAGGTCTTACCTAGCCAACAACAAAAACCATCAGAAAAGAAACTATGTGAGATTTACTAAATATCAAGCACTGAATCTAAATGTGTTCTGAGATTCTAACACGAATAGTTTCTGGCATTGGACGGTGGACGGTGGACTGGGATCGGATACACATTGGTGACTGTGCGAAACCCCAACGGCAAAGCCGTTTCTTCAGAAACTGCTGTTGCTAGGAATGAAATGAACTTTTGTTGTGAGCTGCATATCTCATTTCTAATAACAGAATGGCTGAAATTGATTATACAATTTGTTCCTCAATCATGTTGTTGGATTGGAGCACAATTATGACAAGCCATTCTCCGACTAAAATTGATAAATTAACATTTACCAACGTGAGATGTCTTGTGACTCATGTGGCTTGTTTTTGTTTCCCGAAACTTTTTAATTTCCGGAAAAGTGCTTTTATATTTATGTGATTCATGCACTACTACGGGAATTGTTGCCTATTATGGGAAGGAAAGCGTCCATTTCCGTGAACGACTTCTCTTCGCTCGCTGTATATTTGAGTTGTGTTAGGGCATAACTTCCACATAGCCATCTTTATGCACGGGAATTTGATTTTCGACGAATTTGGGAGAAGAATTTAACGAAGCTGAAGTTATAGATTTTCGAGCAGTAATAAATCATTTATCAGTTCTTAAATTCAAGTTTCAAATAGGCAGGATGCATTTTTAGTGAATAATTTCTTCACGTTTTCTCAAATACGTGGAAGTGTAAAATAGGTCCATGCCTTCCTCTTAAGATAAAACTGGAGATAATATCAGCAACATCGTAACCTAATGGTTCGAAGAACAGAAAGAAATATATTGCTTCTAAGAACAGAGACCAGAAGCTCATTTCATCGAAGTTCAACGCGCACTCAATTTTTCATCTACTTTCTACGATATACCTGGAGTAGGTGATTAACCTTTGCTCCCACACGGCTTTGCGTTCCGTGAAAGAGAGATAACAGGGAAGCTTTAGCCATTGCACTTCTGCTCACCTAGTTTACTAGGTAAGGCCAATCGTTTGGTCCCTAAGTTTAACCTTACCTGATCATTCGATTATAGCTAAATCTTGAACTTGGCTATGTGAGGCAAGTTGCTTACCGAGCCATAGGTGCATGCGGTAGATTAGTCATTTACCATGCCTTTTTACACAGCAAGTGGAGAAACCTTAGTTAAGACATTTGTTTATTATTTTGAATTTCGAGTTCGCATTCAGGACGATAATGCAAATGCACATTATTTTAAATTTGTATGCAAATGGCCTAATGATATATCGTTAATGTTGAAAGAGACTGTTCAAACGTAGGCATTTCTTCACATTACTACAAAATTTTCTTTTATATATTAATAAAAGAATGTACATATCGAGTGATCCATTTTTGTGTCTCATATTTTGCCGTAAATATTCTACAGGATGGCATTTTATTAAGAAGCTCTCACACATTCAGAGATTTCCTACCCAGGGTCGCCCGTATTTGGAAGTTGTTTTTCTCAGTTCCAATTTTAAACACAACTTGATAAAAGTGTCACAGAAGACATATCGACTGCTGCCGAAAGGGCGATGTCTGAAGAGGGAATCCATTAACTGAGACTGACTGACTAGTTCTTCGCCAAGGAGAGTTCTTAATAGGCTTCCTGTACTTCAGTGATGGTAGATATTTAAATAGGGATCTTTACATTCTTGCATTCTAAGAGTATTTACGTTGTAGACAGAAAATATTCTTATGCTGCAGCAGAGAATGGTGATACTTTTACAGAAATACTTGTTTTGTTGCTTTTTGATATCTCAAAAGTGGATAATCCTTGTTCACACATGTAGTAACTTCCTCTAATGGGCAGTGTACTCAGACCCACGTTTTGTGAGTTCGTGGAACCAAAAGAATGTTTTATGGCATAACGCCTTTCGATCAGTCTAGCTTCTTGTGAACATCGCTAACGGCTAAACCGTAGACAGGATTTTCACTAAAATTTATATTATCCTATTAATCTGACTGATGTAGCGACCCCTTGAATTGAAAAAGCATATTTTGATTTGTTTGGAGGGGGAACTTTACTTGAAACCTCAAGGATATTTTCAAGACTTTCTCAAGAATGACTCCATGTTTTTCTCAGAGGGAGCAATGAACACTCAAAAATGCCGATTATCGTAGAAGTCTGAATTTTGGAAATTTTAAAAAAATCCTTAAAAACGACTCCATTTTTTAGTTAGAACAAAGTAATCTTATATAAATGGTGTAGGCCCTATTTTCGGGAAACATTTTATAATTTCGAAAATTGCAACAGTTAAATTGGCAAAACTATAATATTGTTGATAAATTTGTTTCCTTAATAAAATCTTATCTAAAAAAGCAGATCTTTAAATAAGGTCATGAACTAGTTTTTTAAGAATACGAGTACTTTTTACGAACATTTGATTGAAATAAAGAAAATTGATTACAAAAATGAAGGTCTCCATTTCTTTTTCTATTTTTTTCGAATAGAGAACGAAAGTTACAAAAGTTACAAATATTGGAAGAAATATTCTGATGTAGCAGTACTAGTTTACGTAAGCATTGAAATAATCGCTGCCTCATAAACAAGTGTAGCAGTATTTTATGAGATGCTCTGCATTTTTAATATTGCTGTAATTTTTAAGATTCTCCGTAGGCATGCGATAGTTTTCTCATAATGAAAAGTATAGGTGCAATCGATTGAGACTCAATGAGGAGATACCTGGAAAGGGAATTATCACTCAAGCCGATGCGTACGTAGATCGGCGGTGGACTACACCAACCAGCGGGGGAGGCCACCTCCATCCGGGATATAACTTGCGAGACTAATGACCATAGTAGTTGACGCACCGAGAAAAGTGAATCTATGAATGTATTAATTAATCAATATGAGCGAGGACTTCTCGTTCGTGTGCCGCACCTGAGAGAGGTAACAGAAATGTGAAGATTGAGCTGCCTCAAGCATCCTTCGGAGTATTCCGCTGACCCATTCTGAGAAGCAGCGAGAGCGCGCTGAAAATACAAGTCCGGGAGCCGTGTTCCTCAATCTCCCTGATACCGCGTACCCCACAACAAGACTTGCAAATTCAATGGACCCGTTGCTCAGGTTTATCTCATACATTTTCATTAAAGGAAATAGAGTTATAAATATAATGTCGGGAAGCAGATTGCTTCTGCCCGTTAATGTGTTTTCTTCGATAGCAGAGTGGAACGTGTATTTGGAATTCATCCGGATTAAATTTGTTGAAAAATCAAAGTACAGATTAGGAAGGCAAGCTGTTAAAGAACATTTCGATGTTTTCACATGTCGTTGAACTTTTGTTTTTTTCATTCAAGTTTTATTTTTTTCGGTGTAATTTGCGTGTTGGTTGAAAACTCGCTGTGTTTCGAGCACTTCTTATTGCTTACTTTTCTTTGAGTTTGTATTAATTCGTTTAAGTTTTTTATATTTTTATCTCTTTACTTATTTTGTTTCATTTATATTTGATGTAAGAGAACTTTACAAAGACTTTCGAAAAATGTCTTTTGAGTGGAAATGTGACGAAATCGTCTTAAAGTAGTCAAAAAATGTTTCGTGTTTTTTTTAGAAAAGAGAATTCAGAAGGGAATTCGAAGGGAATTTCTTGAACTTGCAGGAAAAAAAACATGGGTCTGTGAAGTTGAGGAGGTCAGTTCTCTTTGTCAGAACCACAGTGGCATATTCAAAGTACAGTGATCAAGTCTTTGGAGGCGTACTCTATGAAAATAATCCTTCATTTTGAATGCATTCCTATGGCCCTTCTTGCTCCCCACTTCTCTTAGGATTGACCTCGCAAAGTGTGATGGTAGAGTTTAAATGCATCCTTAATAGTCACATCTGTAATTGCAGGAACAAATACTGATTGTGAAGGAACTAGTTCTGGAATCACCACTATTCAGTCAGACAAGATAATCTTAATACAAATATTAAAATGATGTTATATTTGATATGTATTGATATGTTATGTTATGTTGAGTGTTATTGATGTGATGAAAACATGTAAAATATCCGCAAACCTAGAATGTTGCAGGGCAAATAAAATACTTTTCAATTCAGCAGTTGCGAATTATGTATGATGAATCTTAGATGATTCGATTGATTAATTGATTGGTGCGTGAACGGCTAAGGTCACTAGTACCGTAAGTGTAGTGTATGTTTTATCCCAGGTGGTGGCTGTGATATTCTACCGCTATGTGGCGTGATCCGGCGACAGCCTACGTTTGCGTGCGTTGATTCCCCCCCCCCCCCGCCCACCATATTTCCCATCAGCGTGACATCGTCCCAATCGGGACAAGCTCCCCGCATGTGTGGTAGTGTAGAGGGGCGGGAATATGGCAAAGGTCAGAAAGGAAAGATTGCGTGCTGTCTGCGGCCCGTTTATTATGTTACTTCTCCGCCATTCGCCTGGTGTTGATGGGAAAAATATTGAAAAACTACCGATCAGACCGGCTGGCCGTTTGAATTCTCCTCCAGGCAGCTGCCGAATTCAACATGATTATGTGGCTACTATCGAAAATCCTACCCTCGCAAAGCCCCATACTGCACCGGTAGCACAGCGTCCGCTCTCCTCCGAAACTTCGCTATGCCCCGAAGCACCGTACATCGCCCTGCATAGCCCCGAGTTCCGTTCGTGCGTGGCTCTTCTCCCGCGCATCCCCGCCGCCTCGTGCAGTCTCAACACTCAAGTCGCCACACGTCGCCCCTCATCACCCCGCGCATTTCCACAGCACTGTGTCCGCTCCGCGTCGCCCGAGTCTCCGCACGTCGCCCGCACCTCACCGCCCGCGAACTTCCTCGCCCCGCTCTACCCCTTCAACTGAGTCCTTGCCCCCTTTCTTCCCTGCCCCTTTCCGCTTCTCACCTGTAATTCCCGCTCCTCCCCGCACCATCGTGCCCACCTCTTACTCTTTCTATTCCTATTCCTCTCCATCATTCCTCCCCAATTCTTCCACTCCGCCCTTCCTTTCCGCGCCCAAAGTTCTCTCACCTTGCCTGTTCCCTTCACTTCCACCCTGCCCTTTCTGCACATCCCACCCGCACCTCTCCGCTTCTTCCCCTTTCGCCCCAGGCCGGCCGCGAGCCGCGCCGCTCCGTGCCGCTGTGCCCCGCGCGCCGTGGGCGTGGCGCGGCGGTCATAAATCGCCCGGTGACGTTTATGCGGCGCCGGACAGAGGGCGCGCGGGCTAAGCGACTAATGGCGCGTCGATTGTGATCCGAATAAGGAGCGCCTTTGCATGGAGGGGCGAAGGGAGCACGCCGAGGCGACGGTGACGAGCGAGGGACGACCGCGCCGGCCGTAAGGTAGCGCGAATTGCGATTTTCCAGGTCAAGAGGGCGAGCCGCTTCCAATTTGCCGTTCTGCGGACCGGTGAGAGGCCTCCTCCGCGAGGCGGGCGGGCGGGCAGGAAGTGGACAGCACTTGTCTGGAGTGTATGGAAATGTTCGGACACTTCTACGGTGTATATTAGATTCCATGCAAAATGATTTCGAGGGAGAAGGGCAGACATGCTTCTCTATTATTTGACACATGTGCATGGACATCTACGTTACAGGGGCTTGAATTTCTTCGGCTCACAGTGCTTGAGGAATGAATGAAGAAGGTGGGGCGGTGGCTCGCCGGGTGATACAACTTGGGGGAGGGGGAGAGAACCCGCAAATCGAAGTGTATCTGCGGATGAGCTTAACCGACATCTTCTGGTATATAACATTCACCACATTTACGGGACTAATGACCATAGTAGTTTACCGCCCGGAATGAATACTTACTCACTTGCACTTACAGGAATCTGCATATTGTCATATTATAAGCAGTGCTGCGCTACGTGCATCGGCGAAAGGAGATGGAATTCGTTGATCATGAAGGTGTGGTATGACTTAGTAGCAGCGACATGACTTCCGGCTTAGAGATGCCTCGGTTCTCTTCATCTGTGTTGTGATTTTCGCGAAGAACATCCTCAAGTAGTTTACATTGGCGATTCTGAAGAACAGCCACTGGACCTTTCTTCTCGGCGCGAGAAAATGTTTACGTGCACTCGCCTGACTCATTTTCCTCACACCCGCGCGCTGCAGGCTCATGGGCATTTTTCAAGAAGGTTGTGAAGGAGGTCTACGAGACGCGTGCCGGTGACCTTCGGACTCCAAACTCTTGACTTACTAGTTGCCTCACACTCATTCTGTCGACTTCCTTCTTGAAAGGCTTGCACTTTGTTTTGTTTTATACCATACAATTCAGCACGTAATGAACCCATAATATTCATTATCGTCCTTTTGTTTAAACTACGTATCTCTATTCTGACCTGTCCTACCTTTCAATGTACTCCCATTTCTTCCTCCGTGTTCTTTTGCTACACCTATTGATGTTACGCTACGCATTGTTCAGGGTCTTCTTTCTTGCTCTGTATCACTTAGCTTCGTTCACTCCGTTAGATCGAATGACCGACAAGTGAACGAAAAATTTATTTTAGAACAAATAAACATAAAAAGAACTACGTGCAATGGGGTATTATGCCATAAAACTAGAATATTATATGAAAGGCTTGGAGTACAGGGAATGCAAGTGCACTAAATGGGGTAATGAGTGCAAAATTAAGTGATTGTAGAAGATGCTATGGGAGGTTTTTTCCACCGCTAGAAGGCAGTAATTGTTTGAGCAATTTGAATACACTTTGTACACGAAATTAAAAGGAAACTTTACACTCGTACTCTTAACTCACAATTTGCCAAAAAATAATTTGTAGTTTTTGCAGTCTGGCTCCTCAACCGTGCCAAACTGAAGCTAAACTGTATATTATTTTGTTTCATTGACCTCCTCGGATCAAGTATCACCAGCTCGCTAGGTTATACGACTTATATTTCCACTAATATTCTCCTTTCATTATATCTACCTTTCGCCTGTTGTTGCCGTTCAGTCGCCATGTTCCTTGTATGAAATGCAACTTACGGTCCAGACAGTCAGTAAAGCAGTTTTTTTTTAAAGTAAATCGTGATAAGGACGACGAGTTCTGTGATCGTCCATGAAATCTTCGTTGGGTGGAAGTCGTAGAGGCCGAGACAATGTTTCACAAATGTAGCTTGACATGCCACGGTTTCATGAGGATGTAATGCGCATTTCATTGGCACAATATCACGGGCAATAGAGACACAATAGATTGGGTGCTTAAATACTGTCGGATGTTCCGGCAGTGAGAAGATGTATAATATCTTCATTTATGGTGAGTTATTAATTCATGAACGTGTTTCCCCCCGTTTGGAACAAAGAATGCGACATCGATGTCGATGTTTTCAAAACATCAAAGTTTTTAAACAAAAATATCGAAGTTTTAAACATCGGTGTACTGAAGCCTCTGAGTTTTGAACATAGGTGTTCTGAGATCGGTGCTTTTTCGTTTTCGATGTTTTGCTTGGATGAAAAATTCCCATAACCACAAGCGTGTTAATGCTAAAATAGTAAACAGTAACTGATGGCACCACTGCCTTATGAATTCTAACCAAACGAACGCAGTTTGTACTACCTTCATCGGGCAGACTATCTCTCGCCTGAGATGATCTTGATGCCCTGGTATTTACTTTGTATTTCGCACACGGAGAGGAGGTTTATATCGTTAAATTTTAATTACAAATTAATGAACACGTCTAGTGTCAAATTACTTTTTGGTGCGCACGAATTGAATGTTAGAGGTTACTAAACCAGCATTAAATCATCGATGTTCAAACATATCGATGGTTTTTGGTCAATGTATTATTAAAATCCATGTGTTTATTTTAGATTCGTCGATGATTTTTCGCGATGTCACATCTCTAGGCGGAACGCGCTATTCGGCGCCGACCAACACGTGAGGTTTGCAAAAGTTTTCCTCTTCCAGATATCACTGCCAGGGGGACCCAGCCGGTAGAATCTCTAAGCTCTCGACTGATCTAACATTTGTGGTACTACAGTGCATGTAAGTGCGTATGTTGAAGGTGAAAACAGGGGGACAATATGAGATAGGAAAGATGGTGCGAGGTTCGTGAGCCGTTTGTTAAGGTACTACTCCGGCATTCGCGTGGTGTTGATTGGGAGAAACCATGGAAAACGACTGATCAATGCAACCGACCTCCAGAATTCTTATCAAGACAGAGGCTGAATTCACCTATCTTTCATAAAAAAATAGCCACTTTCAGGACACGAATCCTACAACCTCCCAGTCATTGACGCTGCTGTGACTTCGAATTCTGTCACTGAAAATTCTCTGGAACTATACACCGGCAATTCCGGCAGCAAAAGGACGAGCTGGCAGTTCATTGTAAAGTAAACCGTCTGAAACGAAGGACCACGGGAATGACCGGTCTCTTCGCAGCGGCGGGCTGCGAGGATTTGTCCATCAGCAGGCGCGGCGAGTGGTGGCGGCGAGGACGCGGGGGCGGGGAGGGGGCGGCGCGCGGCTCGCGCAGCCTCCCAGAATAACCGGAGCCTCCGCCCCCGCCCCCCCTCCGCGGCCCCTCGCGCAAGATGGATGCCGCTCATCGATTTTATTGGGAAACGAAGAGGATAAATTTTTAATTTGCTGACTTATGTTTGTTTGAGGTGCTAATCGACCGATGCGAACGCGAATCGGCTAAAAGTAGCGAAAGCGAAACTGAAAGCGGCGATGAGGGCCGGAGCCGTTTCGGCCCCTGAGTCAGCGCCGCCTCCGAGGAGACGCGCTTTCGGCTCGCGCGGTTCACTGAACCGAGCGGTCGGGCGAGTCCTCAACCCAAAGCCGCTTGTTCGCGAGCACGGAGCGCGTCAAAGGCGTCGGAGGGTCATGGAGTATCAGATGGAAATACGAATAAAGTATCCTTCGGTATGGATGATTATCCAAATACAAAAACAAAACGGATGCAAGAAGACTTTCGTGGAACACAGAAATTGAATACTAATTGTGTTGTTTCATTTTCATCTCATTTGATATTAATTTTTTTTTGGTATTCAGTACTAGTCTTACATCCGTTTTTTTGTTTTTATTTTGTAAACTTAACAATGAAATTCACTGGCGAATATATAGTGCCAAGTACGCTACAAGAACTTTTAGCGAACTGCATTGGCTCGCTGGAGTGTATAAGCAAAAAAATCAATCTGCGATATCTGATACACAGGATGTAATCTCATATATTCATTGAAGTTGAAGTAAAGTAATTATTTTCATGGGTGTCGTGAATTCGGGCAAATGCTGTGTGTCTAATTTTGGTGTATGATTTATGTTTTGATACTTTTCTACTAGGTCCCCCTGGCGGTGATATCTAGAAGAGGAAAACTTCTGCATTCTCACGTGTTGGTCGCTGCCGAGTATGTGTGTGTATGTTATATGTGTGTGTTAACGTATGTGTGTGATTTGAGAATTCGATTTTTTTATAAGACTGAGGCAGTGTTTGACAGGAGCTCGATCAAGGAAAAGAGAAGAGGTATTGGAGTAGCGAATGAGCGTATGTGGGACCAATGACATTGTAATAGTGTACTAAACGTATAGTGATTGCAAGTGAAGAATTGTGAAAAGAACCGTTCCTTGGCAGCCGAATTGGCGGCATATATGTGAACACCGAACCCGATTGGTTTCATTCTAATTCTCATTTTTTTTTCTCTTCTTTTTCTACCTTTTTTCGTCGGTAGGGGATTGTTCTGTAGGAGACAAAGTAAAATGGTGAAGACGTGTGCGGCGTATAGAGATGATAAAGAAATTTTAACGGAATATGGATTGAAGGTCTAGGGAACTAGTCTTTAAAATCACATTTTCGTAAATAAATGTCCCTAGATCCATTACATTGTTGTTTTTTTTTAGGAAAAATGGCACCAGCTTATCAAAAAACATATTTTCTGGAAAATGTTTTTAGTGAGTTTAAACAATTATGAACGTGTCACGGAAAGGACGACCTCATGGAGTATATACTAATCTATTTTTAGAGTTATGAATTTGCTAATAGAAGCTTATATGCATGTTTTGCTTCCAAAAACTACGCAAGCGAGGTGCATTGCACAGCAGTGGCATTTCGCTTTATAAAGCTGTTCTTTTGTAGTAATATAGAATTAATATATTATATGTTTATAAAAATATTGACGTTTGAATATTAGTTTCGCATATCTTACGTTTAAACAATGGGGTAGTATATCGATTTGACTTCCATTCGTACCTATTCAGACCTTTGGAAACGCCGACAAGTCTGTAATAATTTGCCAACAAGTCTCGAAGAATTTGAATAAGGGGTATAAATTTGCCCCCAACATGCCTGCCGGCGCAAGCTTCAATTTGCAATGGGGAAGGACTGTCATTAGCAAATGATTGCAGAACTAGGATGGGACGACCCTGTGTGCAGCAAGCATAGTGTGAAATGCACAGAATTTCCTTATAACGGCTCTCCAATCTTGACCCGTGCATTTAGCGTTTTCACTTTCCTCTGTCCGCTTGCTCTTCTGTCTCGTGTGTCTTCCGGGAATCGGCCGGCCGTGGGTCGTTGTTGACCCAGGCTGCAGTCCGTCGCCCTGCGCGACGATCAGCGCCTGCGCCGTTGACCGCTTTCCGGCTATGTCGCGGTCTGTGGATCGGCGCCCATCACTCGTTCATCTCCCTTTTCCTACTCCACTTGCCTTGATCGCGTTTCGGTTGCTGCTTCCGAGAAAGTGGGCCGCCTCTGCGCGGAGGGATCTTAGAACATTTACAACGCTAGAGATTTTCTCGAAAGACAGGGAAACGTTTATTTCGAATTTCTAAGTAAAGCACAGATTTCGCCGTGATTCGACGGAAAGTCCTCAAATTCAATTGAACTATTGTTTATCCTTGTGAAACGCCTTCGAAACACTATACATTAACCTTTCAGCTTTTCAAGTTGGCATTACAAATATTTGTCGAATTTATTGTGATTACACCCGGTACGTTCTCTGCAGTTCTGGAAAATGGCAATCAAATGTGCAAGATATGATTTCGTGTGTACTACCTAGCCTTCGCAAAGAAATGTGTGTGAATAATATTTAAAAATTTGTATTTTAATAGACATAACTTCTAGAATTATGCATCAGTTAGTGTCTTCATTGCATTCAAATAATGAGTTGACGTGAACAATTCAAACCTGATTTCAACTTTACGTTAGTTCATGAAATCACATCCTCTGATGTTATATTTATTGAATTTTTATTATACGAGGAATCTCTAATTGTGCTCTTAATTCTAAGGATGGAAAAAATCCAGAAGGCGTTTCCCAAGTCTTAGCAATCATTAAAGTATTATTAATTAAAAAGTGATTGACTTCTTATGCTCTTTCTTCATTGAGCCTGAGAGTGTTGAAGCTGTTAGAGGTTTTGACGATGACACTAATTCGTGACTTTCTTTTATGACATTCGAAAAAAAGTCTCCCAAATTGTTCAACGTAAATACCCGACAATTGTACAACCATTGTAATGTAATTACCCTTGCCAAATTACGGATTTGAAAACGAAGTGGTTTTCGTATATTTGCATAAATTATTTATTCTCATAGGTTTATAATCACATAACATACTAGAAAAGAGCTATGCCGTCTATTCTGGTGAGATTTTGTGGGTTCTCTGAACATTTCTCTTAGTACTTGCTATTTAAGGTTAGAGAGGCAAGTTGATGAACTGTCATTGAAATGGATGAAAAGACGAATGAGAAATTAAAAAATAATATTTTATTATAACATGGTACAAAAATATTTCTTATATGACTTTTTCTTCATTGTGTAGACCACATTAACTCTTAAGGCAGGGCAGGATCTGAAATCAAACGAGACACAGACTTAACACAAAATGCGATATTCATGTTTATAATGAAAATTATTCATTCCTTATTCAAACTCCAGGCTGAATATGCCATTTATGACAATGTGTGTGCTACAACGGAATTATACACACATATATCATTTGGGAAAACTATTAGTAAACGAGAATATGTTTTTAAATCAAGACTATGCCAGTTATTGCGTTAGGTGGAGGGATTCTAACTTTGGCTACAGCTCATAGTACCACCTCTCTTCACAGAAAGGAAAGGAAAGAAAAGAACTGAATGAAGGGCAGAAACTCGTGGAAAATGTGTAAGAAGGGAACTCTTAATGTGACAAAAATCTCGCACCGCATTTTGTTTTAAAGAAATAAAAAGATTGTGTTGTTTTACTCATTATTAATGTGATTTTAACTCGTCGTTTCATTTTCGATGGGTTTCCGCAAGTAATAATCGTAAAGTATTATGAAAGACGGATATAATTAAAAATTCATTTTTTTTGTTGTGCCAGTATTTGGGTCCATTTCTTTAGAGTTAGAAGTGCTTTTGTTTTTGACATGTTATTGAACATCAGTAATACAGTTTTAAAATTGATCGATACTCTATCGATACTCATAACGATGTCATAATTACAAACGTTTCTTAACTTCCAGAATCGTCAATATCGCCGAATTCTCGGATGAGAAGTGTAAACCGGCCGTCTACCTAAGGAGCGGAAGTGGCTACAGCAGGCGGGAGACGCCGCGACTGCGCTCAGAGCACCGGGTTGTCCTTCGGCTTGAGGCGGTTCCTGTGGCACGCGGAGCACGTGCACGTGCGCGCCGCGGCGGCCGCGGCGTCGGGGTGCACATAGGGCGGGGTGGGCGGGCGTCGGAGCTCGGAGGGGATGCCCGCCGGCGGGCACTCCCACTTGCGCGCGCGGCCCGTCGCCGGCCGGCAGATGGCCGTGGGGCAGCGGGGCGACGCCGCGTACTGCTGCGCCGAGCCCAGGGGCTGGCACGGCGGGACGCGCGCGGACCGAACCCGCGCCGGGGAGCCGCACGGAACGCGAGCGGAGCGCACGCGCGACGGCGAGACGCATGCGTGGCTGCCGAAGGTCTGGGGCACGCACGTGGCGGAGGCGAAGGCGGGTGGAGGGTAGCGCTGCTGCGAGATGGACGGGAGCGACGGGTGCCAGGGGTCGTAGGAGAGGCTCTTGGTGGGCACCGTTAGCGATATCACGTGCTGCGACATTGTCGTGCGGTGGTAGGGTGACGCCGGTTGCTCTTCGTTCAGAGAGCCCTGTGCTCTCTGCCTCCCCCTGCTTCCACAGCTGCCGCCGGTGACGGTTGTGGCATGTGTGTACCCCCAGCGACGACGTAATAATGCCTTCTTTAATAATTCATCGGCGGCTCCCCTGTTGCTTGGCCATAGTTTCGGCTGGCTGGTGCGGCGTTATCAGCGCCAACAATACTCTTTTGATTAAATAGGTCTATTTGAAACTAAATTGTCAAATTAGTTGAAATGATTTTTTTTATTTCACGTTTGTTAATGCATCCTTCTGAAGATCGGATATTCATTTCCAGTAAAATTCTACTATTTCTGTCGTTTTTCATTGCAAAGTCGTTAAAACACGTTGTTAAGAAATATGAGAAATTTCAAGATAAAAATCTGAGAAGCAATGTATTCAATTTAAATATTTTCATGATATATTTTTTTCTTTTTTAATTTAGATATATTCTAATAGTTTGATACACTTTTATATCAAATATTCTTTTAATAAATGAGACCGACACATAAATAGTTCCACAGTGAGTCACTTCATGATCTTGGGTACATAGCAAGCCCATGATGGTGAGCTACTGTTAGAAATCAATTTTCTATTTTCACCTCTATTACATGCAAGAGCGATATCATCAAGAAGTCCTTCTGGGAAAAGGGGCACCTCGACGGCTGCGTGTCTCTCAGTAGTTGGGGCTTCCTCATCAAGTGAATCGTTGATCGGAAAGTCCTAGGGTTCGAATCCCGTCTGTGCGGAACTTTTGTCTCTAGCTACATAGCCGGAACAAATTCTAGCGGCCGTCTGCTCCAATCTATAGATTTGTTTCTAATCAGTTCCAGAAGAATGCCAGAGCCGAAACTTAATGAACAGGCCATGGACAACCCGGGATTTTTCCTTCCTCATCCTTGTGCACTCCTCTCTCCTTGCAGACAAACGTGCATTACACCATCATATATGATGGGAGGCCATGTGGAGCTAGGAGTTTGTTCTTTATTATACGGTGTCCTGGTGGAGAACATCTGGAGGGTATCCAGAAACCGAAATAGATCTTACGTTGCAGCAGGGAAGGAACACCGCCAATCCTCGGAATATAACACGGATAGTCTATTGACTACCTTTATTTGAGGATATATCGGCAACGTTGCAATTACAATCAAACACAACCACCATTCCTCTTAAACAACTACATTTTATTTCTATATCAGCGCCTTTTGAACAACAATGCGATGGATGAGCAGAACTGATATGGATAAAAGACATATTGATGTATATTAACGGAGCAGTCACGGAGTGTTTTTACTGCTTATCGTAAAAGGAAAAGATTCAGGAGTCTTTTGTTAGAAAGAAATGTGAGAATACTGTTCAGAATGTGACATCGTATGTAAGGAAAAAATGTAATCAATTCTGGAAAACGTGTGTGTTCTCAATGGAAATAGATTAAAAGTTATGTATGTTGTAATTGTACACAGTTTGAGTGAAAGATAACATTTCAAATAAACGCAAGGGACACTGACCACTTCAGAGATGAATTGCCCCCCCCCCTCCCATTAGAAAGACGGCTTCCATTCAATTCAGTTCAGGATTATTTTACGTCGTAAGACTTAGGCTATTTGCCTACTCTTCCACCTGATCACGCACATTTTGGTACGCTCCTTTCTCCGTCTAGCAGAGAACGAACGAATCTCTAGTGCGAAGGTGATTCTGTTAGGCTTGAGGATCTTTTACTTTCATATCTACTACGTGGGACAGCCAGATTTACTTCCTTTCTGTATGGAGGTGAACAATGTTTTTTTCGCCCTTAAAAACTTGCTTTGATCGGATTTGAGCTCTCGAACTTCGGTAAAACAGTCCGATACGCTAACCGTTATAGCCGTATACGCTAACCGAAGCCGTTCCCTCTCGAACGGTAGGGCTGTTCTCGGCGCGCAGGCCTCCGTCGGGAGGTGGGAGTCGGAGCGGTAGTCCTACTGCCCTCCGTTGCGCCGCCCGGTGGGAGGACAGGCGCGGCCCAGCGGCGCACAGGATAAATCACCTAGGCGGCGGCGGCGGCGGCGGCGCGGGGACGCGCGCGTTATCGCCAGCAGCATTTGTTTCAGTGCAGCGTCGCGATAAAAATAATTTATTATTTCGGTCGCGCCGACGTGACAACTCCCAATTTCCAGGCGTCGAGGTGACCGACCCGCGTTTGGTGGGAGCTGGCGACAGCCCGCGCTGCGCCGCCCCGAACACCCGCTGGCCTTTCGTCGTTTGATGTTCGGCCTTTCTGTTCACGGGGTTTGACGACATCTCGACCTTTTGATCCCGTCATTTGTGATTAAAATGAGCAATTAAGAAGGACAGGGAACGTTGTGTTCGATGAATACATCAGGCCTCGATTATGCGAGCGCGCGCTGCCTACTGCCTCGCGAAGGCCCAGTGTGTGTGAGTGTGCGCGCGCGCGGGATAGAGAGAGAGAGCATGTGTAGGTGTGTGTGGGTGTGTGTGTGCGCGCGCGCGCGCGAGAGAGAGAGAGAGAGAGAGAGAGAGAGAGACAGAGACAGAGAGAGACAGAGAGAGACAGAGAGAGAGACAGAGAGAGAGAGAGAGAGAGAGAGAGAATGTGTGGGTGTGTTTGTGTCTATAATTACGTGAAAAGAGAGTGCGCATGTGTACCGGGGAGAACTCGTAGTTTTCGGACCGAGAGGAGCACAACGATTAGAGGCGCCTAATTAGGCACTGTTCTTTCCGAAATCAGAATGGTTTTTCCAATAGTACTGAAAATGTTTTTTAGAAATATTTAAATACAGATAAACCGAATTAATACATATGCAAATTTGTTGTAAACTGTACCGCACAATTTGTGCTATTGCAACTAGTAAAGTCACGTAAACGTTATGAAATGTATTTTACAATCGTTTAAATGTGTACGCACATACCAATAAAACTGTATTTAATTAAGCTCTACTTCAAAAGACTATGATTTGTAATGCCAGAATGCAAGTGTCAAAAAGATACTTCTTGAAGAAAGTTGAGTAGTATGAGCAAATGTAATTTAAACAAAAATTCATTCCTATCAAAGGATGTCTAGAAATATATATTTCCAATTAACAATTGTCTATAACACTAATAAATGTACAAACAAAGTATATTCTTTCTAAATGAATGATATGATAGGAATTGATAACACAATTTCGTAAAACGCAGTGTTTATTGCCTATGAATAGTATGCAGAAGAATACAAAAACAATCTGAAATATATGATGATCGTGTTTTATTGGATGTCTGTAATTTATTTTATTTGATTTCATCATATTTATCATTTCCAACTCCATTATCTGATGTAAAAGTACATTACTTTTTTAGTATAAATTAATTAAATTTCTATTTTTGTTTTAGAAGGATTTATATCAATTATGTATATTTTGTGAAGAAAATATCTATATTAGTACTTTAACTTTATGGAAAAGAAATGAATATTTTTTTTGGTAATTTTTTGAGTACATAATTACTTATATGACTTTTAAAATATCAAACGGCGTTATATTGGAAAATACAACATTACTCTGAAAATTATGTTTTACATTAACATTATTGAGTGACTAATTCAAGGAAAAATGTGCCTCGCAGATGTGAAGCAAGACGCACACAGCAAGACACACACAAGCAAAACAGGAAGACGTATCTACATTCTTCTGACAAAAAGTCAAACATGTTTCCCTTGAACACCGGTTGTGATACGATATAATACAATTTCTTCCGTAAAAATGCTGGAAGACAACTATATTGACATCAGTAACTATGTTTTCTCTTAAAGGATTTGGTGCGAAGATATGAAGTGAGACACAGTAAACGTGTATACTTCCTGCGAGTATTATACGTGGTGTTGGCCGCGGTGACATGTGGCGCCTGGCAAACTTTTCGTGAAAATTCGTACTTTGATGGGCAATCCTCGCCGTGGCCATCTCTGATCGCCTGCAAAACCTTCGTGTGAGCATTCACCCCTACGCTTCTTCGCGCTCCTGTTTTTTACCACGGAATCGCTCGTTTGTCGTTATGTCGCCGTTATATCGTTTTATCGCCTCTATGAATCTTTTAGGCTAGTCTGCACAAAATGATCAGCGCGCGTCAGTGCGCTCCGATCTGAGGCGTGGTCCATTAATCGTATTGGCATGAAACTATTTACTGTATGTGGCTCAGTCGAAGGCTTTTAAGCTATTACATTACATACATCCTACTGTATTCTAAACTTTTGAATTCTGGTTTTTACCCCAAATGGCCTCTCCATCGCATTAAAGCCGCGTAAAACAGACCTTAGGGTACGGCAGAGGTAAAAACCCCTGACTGGGGAAAACCTGCAGTCAGAAGCTCATCTACCAGCCCTTTTTCAAGTTATTTATTTATTTCCTGGAGCGGACGTCGCACATTTTCCCTCCAGTCTTTGGCCTCCTCAGCACCTGAAATCAAACAAGGCCACAGCAGATTGACCGCACCAACGCCTCTGCACTTATGTATGGGCAACCCTCTCCTTTTTCCCCCTAATGTCCTTATTTAATTATTGACAGTTTCATTCTTTAAATTTATTTATTTACTTTATTTATTGATTGACCTATTACTTCACTGGTGACTATGACTGATGTCTACTGCTGTTGACATGCCATTGACATGCTGGCATTGGCATCTGCTATTGACATGCTGGCTGCCTGCAGTGAATCACGGCGGTTGCGACGCAGTTTGCGCCCGTTCAAACACACGAGCGGCGGGCTCCGCTCTCGCTGAGCGTCTGCGGGCGTGGGGAGGGGGGAAGGGGGAGCAGCGGGGGGCTCTCCGACGCGTCCCGGAAGAAGACCAGATGGAGAGGTCTAAAAGGACGGTGATTATTGACAAAGTTCGGTGAATCGGAGTGATGTTTGTTGTACCTTCTGAAGCGTTGTATGTCTCCCTCCTGTGGACTGACCCTTTCAGATGTGATCGTAGTGAAAACGCAGAATTGGATTTGAATCAATAGCAATAAATCGTTGATATTCTGAATTTAACGTTTCGTGTCTGTTTATGAGATATTTATTTGCTTTTCTAGGCGATACTTCAAAATTTGTCCTTTTGAAGTGCATTGTTCTTACAAAAACTGATGGTTTTTTTTACTAAGATTTATATCTCGTTTGTATTGTTTGATACTTCTTAGATGAAGTATATCCGTGATAGTAATTGTTTGTTATACACCCAAAATTATATTGATGATTTATTTTATTCCAATTGATATTCCTTGGAACTTTACGTAGTGGTTGAGATGTCATTGTATCAAACCCAACGGACATGTAATCGGTCACTCCATGCATTGGGCAACTTTAAATCCCTGATTTATAAAAGAAACCTTCACAAACCGTCATTTCCTTCGCTTCAAAAGAATCATATTTTCAGGCTTCTTTAAAACTTGTCTCTTCCTAACACCAATCTTAGCGACTTCAACGCCTTCGCTAATTTATCAGCTCTACCTAACCTTTTGAAACACTTGCCATGATCCCCAGCAGAATCATATTCATACCCCCAACTAATTTCTCGGCTATCTACACTCAACTCTTTCAAAAACTTCTTAAAATTTCCCCACTCCACCGCAGCTTTCAAACCTTCTCTTTTTCACATCCACATTTAGAAACCCCGTTCCAATCATCACCAGTAGTGCTACCTTTAGATCACTCGTCTCAATCAACAGCGCTGAGTTCTGAAGTCGCTGACAGAACTGGTTTCAAAAATTTTGCAGCCATCGCCACAACTACCGTCGCTTTCAAAATCCATTCCCCTATCGTCATTCCTACCCTCATTATCGACACCTTATCAGGTTATTAACACTGCCTTGGATTTTAAAACCAGCATTACAACCCTTTCTCATAGTATCTTCTGTCAAATCTCTTGTGGCTCTCGCCACTATAGCTTCCTTCTCACTCTTCCGTACAGTCTCTACTATTACCATCGCCTTTAAATTTCTCGTCGCAGACGTAATATATAGTGTCGTCGTCAAAACGTTTGAACCAACTACCGTATTTTGTAAATCTCTCGAAATTTCACCACAAATTCCCCAATATTAACGCTTAAAATCCACTCTACAATTGCCACTCTTTTCACGGACATCAGAACATTCGTCAGTCACCAGTACCACAGCTTTTAAATTCCCTTGCCATACATCTCTTGCCTTTAAAATCGTCGCTTTCAAAATCCCACATACAATTACCGTCACTTTTAAAGATCTTCCAACAATAACCACCTTGGCAGCAGCTGAGAAAACCCTGGCCATTACCGCAACATTCGAACACCCTATAAAAAAAATTCCGGTTGTCGTTAAAAATTCATCGTAATTGCCATTCCTACCATCTTCAGAATTATTTCCAAGTCGCCATCACAATCTCATATTTTAAAATATTTGCCAAAGCCCCCACATCTATTCTCTGTTGTCATGTGATCGGTTATTTTGTAATACATTCATGTCAAATTAAATTAGGGGTCGTGTTGGGTGAGTACCATGTATAAATGATCCTAATTCATTTCACAAAGTTTGGCCAACTTGTGCTGGGACTGGGGTACTCCCTATTATTTTTGTCTTTCCGCCAAGTGAGGAATGGTCACAGGACATTAATATTCTTATAAAGGAGTGTTGCAAGAGATGTACACTACAAAGCTTTCCTTTTAAGAAATATTAATATGCTAAATTCTTTTATTAAAATTTAATTTATTGCCAGCTATATGCTTTTTTTAATTATGGTCGGCCCGTTTATGATCATTTGAGAGCTTAATTCACACTAACAAGTATTCTCATCATTTTTATCAATTCTCGCTGCATTATTTTTAATGACAATTACGTAACAACGTAAATAACTCTTGAAAACTATGCTTAAGTTCTTACTGCACTCACTGGACTGTCACTTCAATGCATTCATCTGGTACTCGGGTCACCTAACTGGTGGATGAATACACATTTCTCAGAGCAATAATATCTTCAGTGATGCTCAACTGCTTTATGACGTCAAAAATCGTACCCTGGCCTGAACAGATCATATCGCCGCTTTCAAGCGCTCACTATCGCTGTCGCCACTAGCGTGCAACAAACAAGTGAAGTAGCTTGGTGTATTATTGGACAGAAGGATCACTTGACACCCGAATAACCTACAAATAACTAAGCACGTCGAACTCATCATCCACACTTTACCTTCAAAAAGCCGATTGCAGTTCATGTTTACTAATCAATGAACCGTCCAATCCTTTCCTGTACTTCTCCTATGTGGGCCTCGGCTAGCAAATCCAATATGACATAAATGCAAGTTTTCAAAACCATATTCCTACAAACAATAACAAAAGCATCCTGGTTTACACGAAGTTCACAAATACATAATTCTTTCTATTCCGCTCCATTATTGCCTGTAATCTTATCTAGCTTCTATCCCAAAATTCCTTCTGCCGTACATCTTAAAACTGGCAAACAAAATTCACATCGTTCACCAAGATTAAAACGAAAACTCACAAATCAGGCCCTCTATCTTTGGCATACATCCGGTGTAGGTTTTTGCATTGTATTCACAATTTGATACAACACTATCATCTATATGAATTCAAATAATTATTTTTTAATTGTATCCAATAAATTGTACTCGGCTGCTGATAACCTGGCTGTTCAAGTAGAAATGCAGTCGCACATCTATATATCGAACCTGACTGTTCCTTCGATAATATTCGATGTATAGAAACTTCGATGTATAGATATAATTATGGAATTTTTGCAAATGCTTTTAAACAATTTTGGGAAAATAAGAAAAATGGAAAATTCAATAATTAATAATTAACAACGTTATAATATTTCGTACCACATATTTATGAATAGTATTATGAAATTAGTATACATACCTGAATTAAAATTTCTTAATTTTTTTCTCTAAAGTCTTGTTGAACATGATGCAGTTAGTTCAAAATACTATTCACATTTGTTATCCCTCTCAAACACTTCATCTAGAACATTTTATCTCAAGTGAAATCTCTACGAATTGTTGAACATAGTTTATAGTACATGTTTATTTCATTGGAAAAAATACTCTTAAGACAAAGAGTTCGATATATAGAAATAATTTTCGATGTATAGGAATGTTTTTAAACGGAATTTTCAAGAGACCGAAATATAATTCGATTTATAAACAATGTTAATGTATAGAAGTTCGATATATGGAGGTCCGGCTGTAGTAAATAATAAAATATTTCGATATATAGAAATGATTGTCGATATATAGGAATGCTTTAAAACGGAACTTTTAAGGGACAGAAAAATAATTTGATTTATAAACAATTTTAATATATAGAAGTTCGATATATGGGGTTCGGCTGTAGTAAATACCAAGAACCTCGTGGCCTTCGCCCGCCGCAGGAGGCCTTGCTGGCGAGTCGCAGGCGCCGCCGCACCCTACTTCCGACCGTCGCCCGTGGCGAGCGCCACCGCCTTGGTTATACGTTAGCTATATTCGCCTTTGGAAGTGCTGCTTTTGACGCCGGCAGCTTTTCCTATGCACACAACACGTGGGAGTCCTTTTTTCTCCTCTTTGCTTCACAAAAACTGGATGACTCGTGACACCCGTCTCGGGTAACGTGTGGGAAAGCCATTGTAATTTATTCATCGCGCCTCGTGGCCCCGCCCCCACCATTATGCGAATGAGTTGGTTTACGCTCGAGGCTGCTTGTTTAAAAACGAAAGGAGTGGAGGGCCCGCTTGTTGTCGAGGAAACAAGAACATGCGCTACGTTTTCTGGTCGCGTGTGCAGGCCTCTCTGCGTGCAGCATCTCGTTACGATGACGCCTTTGAATCAATAAAATTAGTCATTGTAATCAGTCGAGTCGTACGTAGTTACAACACTTCGTAATGGCGATGATTTATACGTTCATTTCTGTTTAAGTCCTTTGTAATGCAACGTTGGATTTTAATTTTAAGGTAATGCATTCATGTGAGCGTTTCCTGTAAGATTTATGAATTGTGTTCCTCGATAATTTGTATGGCTCCTTTTCTTTGACAAAATTTTATACGTTATTTATTCTTTCATATGTAAAGTTCTCTACCTGAAATTTCAAAAGGTGCGGTGTTGCAATGAAATAGTAAGTGTACTCCATCATGGAGAAATAAAACAGCCTTTCGTCCGTAATGGCTCATTCCGTCGGGGTGTTCTCAATGAATTCTTACAATGAGGTCTTGTAATTTGATTGAATTATTATTTTGGTTTTCCGGGTCAGTCAAGAGCTTTGTTCATTAGTACCGTAAGTGAAGTGAATGTTCTCTCCCGGGAGGTGGCGGTATTTCTTCCCGATGAAACGTGAGATAGGACGTCAAGATACACGTCGCCTTACGGGCCTCACCCTTCAGGTATCTTCGCCAACGGGGATCCGCCCTCATGGGATCAGTTCTAGGCTTCCGACAGATCTCCTGACGGGTGGTCAGTGTCGTGCAGTGCTTACGTCAGTATATGTAAGAGGAGGGGACGATAATGAGAGAGGAAAAATTGCTGCTCGTTTATTAGGGTTCGGCTCTGGAATTCGCCTGATGTTGATCGGAGAAAACACGAAAAACTGCCAATTAGAGCAGCCAACCGCTAGAAGTCTCCTCCAGATAGTAACTGAATTCGCCCTAGCTGGGACGTTAGTGCCGCCAATCCGACATCGTCGGAACTCGATCCCTAGAGCCTCCAGGTCAGAGACACTGCAGAGGCAACAGAGCCACCTTAGCCAGTACTTTCCAATTTGGATTTTCTGTTTCAACTTATCGCTTATAGCTTAGAGACTTGTAAACACAACTTACAGCATATAAAATAAGTAAATTGATGTTATAAACATAATAGTGAATTCCAGTTTAACAATACGCAGCGTGTGAAATGAATTCCAAATCTGGCAAATAACTTTGTAGATAACAGGTATTCCCATCGTATTTAGACGAGACCTTCTAGTTTCAAAATAATTAATGAAACAAATGAGTTCGTGCCATTTTACGAGTTTTATTTTAATTGAATGTATAAAACGTTTCATGAACGAAAACAGAGTAGAATGCGTTACCTTAGAAATAATAGCATTAATTATTTGATGTTCTAATTAAGAATGCAAAGCAATTATTGGTCTGAAACATAATTGAGATGTTAATTGCGACAACTGATCACAAAGTTAACAATGTCCAGCATTTACAAAAAATCTCTGAAAACCCGGAAAAATTTAATACTCATGTAGTCTGTAACAAATAACCAGCATTTACAAAAATTCTCTGAAAACCCGGAAAAATTTAATACATATGTAGTCTGTAACAAATAACCAGCATTTACAAAAATTCTCAGAAAACCCGGAAAAATTTAATACACATGTAGTCTGTAACAAATAACGGGCAACTTTTTTAAAATCTGCAATGAAAAGTACATAATAAAATTTTAAAGCATTCCGCTGATGCCCCTCATAAGTACATAGAAAACCGTGATATTATCTGTTTCAACTTCCCGCTTATAGCTTGTAGACAAGTAAACACATGTAGATATGTGCAGTGAGAAAAGAAAATGCGATTGATTTCCGAAGTGTGTACTACATTTTTATTTTCTCGTATACGTACGTACGAAGTAATATGCATGGTATTGAGAAAGTTATGTAATGCCGAAATGCGATTTGGAGATTTTAATGGAAATCCACAGTGCTGTTTCCAAAACATCCGTCTGACCGTCTGTCTCTCTTTTCGTCCGTCTGTCGTCTGTGTAACACTATCGCCTAAACTAAGCGCAGTATTTTTTTCAATCTAAACAAACCCCAGTCGATCTGGACTCACTCGACGATCTGCGGTTCTGCAAAACATGTAATAATTTTTCGGGGTTCTATACATGAAGCGCCTGGGACATTTTCAAACTTTCCTCAGAGGCGGGAAAGCGCCGTCGTGCGCATCTGCGGCGATGGGGGCGGCGCGGGCGGCGGCGGAGGCCGTCGGGGGCGCAGGCGCTGCTTCCGAGGCCGGCTGCGCCGCGCTCCGCCATAAATCCACGGATAACGAGTCTCATTAACGCTTCCGGGAGGCGCCGAGGCTCGACGCGGCCGCCGACGCCAGCACAGACTTCTTCGTCGCCTCCCGCGGCCACTGGACGGCCGCTATTGTTTCTTAATGTTTATCTCGTATGGGAGGTCCAGTGTCGTAAATCAACCTTACATCACGGAGCGAGTAACCCCAGTTGTATGAGTTTTGGAATACTTGAAGTTTTTAGTTCTTGGTAGTATTTTTTGTGGTTTCCGGTCGTTTCCGTTAGGGAGGTGGGAAGACAGCAATGCCAGACGTACTGTTGTGGCCCTCGAGCTTAAAGGTAAACTCGCGTGTTGTGCATCTTGTGCTCACATGTACGTGATTCTCCCTGGCAGTGGGCCGGCTGAGTCTGATCGAATGGCCAGAGTGCTTCGAATGCTCATTGCCGCTGATTCTGTAGCGACTCTAACCTGGGGGATCTAGAGTTCGAGTCCTGTAGTGGCGGATTTTCGACACTGGTAACAAAGCTGGGTCGAATTCACCCGAAGTGTGGAGGCGAATGCTAGCGACGGCTGCTCTGATTCTAAGTTTTCCGTGAATTATCTGATGAATGCCAGGCGAATGTCAGAGCAGAACCCTCTCAAAAAGAAACACCAATCATCTAATCAATCCTGGCAGTTCACGGACAATTTCCATGATTATCTTTGAATAGAATTAATTGGAGCATGTATTGAAAATATATTTCATCTAAACTCTCAATTAAAGTGTTGGGGGGGGGGTGATCAGTGATACTATTATGTATCTGTGATTTGCTTTTGCTCATTATCACGAAAAGTGGATGCCACTAAAATTGACTGATAATAAATAAAGAGGTGTGAAAACTATTCCTACTATTGATGAATTTATTACCGGTAGATACTTGTGCATGCTTGTGCATACTTACTTGTGCATACTTGTGCATAAATGACACATACAAAAACGGATGAATTTATTGTCGGTGGATACTTGTGCATGCAATATAAATGACACATACAAAAACTACTCGAATTTTTAGAAAAAAGAACCGCGTGCTTCGAAGTATGGATTGCCTCGTGGGAAATTGGCGAGAGATTTGGATCGGCGCGGCGGCGTGGGGCCAGCTTCCGACGTCCGGCACCGGTTGCTGCGGGGCCCCGAGGCCGA
Organism: Gryllus bimaculatus; assembly: GCA_017312745.1. Taxonomy (NCBI): domain Eukaryota; kingdom Metazoa; phylum Arthropoda; class Insecta; order Orthoptera; family Gryllidae; genus Gryllus; species Gryllus bimaculatus. The sequence goes on from BOPP01000019.1 coordinate 9,694,978, forward strand.
CGCGCTCGCTCTGGAATGTTGATGAGTTTCGCCACGGTACGAAATAGTTAACATTTCTAGGCTGTCGCCAACTTGTCGCCTGTGTTTCTTCCTTAAATTCGGCATGCCTCGGCCATCCGCCGCAACTTGGGTGTAAAGGGTCGTTAGTATATTTCAGCATCGGCGAGATCCAATAAAATGCTTCGGTCTGTCGCTCGAGAAACGCGTCTGGAATAGTAATGTGGGGCCTTCTTCTCAAAAGGCTTCTTCAGGCTTTCTTCTTTACCTTGCAGGATGCATCATGTTGCACGCCATTCTTCTTTTCTTTATCACATAATTCTGTCTCAGGTGCTTACTTGTGAAAACGTGTAGTGTCGTTTGAATTTAGTTTTGAACCTAGAAAGGGTTCTTAGATTCTGTCTCATATCTTGCACCTGATACCAAGAAAGAGTAAAATTACGTGAAACAACATTGATAATCATTGTAATAATAATAATAATAATAATAATAATAATAATTTTTAATGTTATTTTGTAACAATTCCCTGTGAACAAACAAATTCACGTTTCCATAAGTATAACAAATGTAAACGGTATAAAGACGTAATAATGAAAATAATAAAACAATTTTTAATATTTTATTAGTTTATTTTAAGGCGAAGATGTCATTCGCAGTTATTTCCTGGTTCTTTTCATTGCGTTCTGACCTTTGCGCCATAATTCTTCTTAATTCAGCCGTGAATCCCCATTAACGGTCTTCAGATGTAGTTCACAAGTCTTAAGTAATTAAGTCATGACTATATGGACTCCTGGAGACATTACGTAATTTGAAAATCATAGTTTTAAAAGTGAAAACAACTTCATAATCATCTCAACACTCACTTCTCCAGAATACTAGATTCTCATGTAGATGTTGTTTACAAAAGAGAAATTCTCATTAGAAGAGAAGGTCTTAGACCAATACTGTGCCTGTGACTTTGACTTAACTATTGGAGTGATGCCTTATGCAGCTAAAGTACTGAATAGTTTAAGAAAAATATTTGATATGTATTTATTAGGATTATGGTCGAAAAAATGATTTAAAATGGGTTACAGAACATCCATAATTAATACTTAATTATTAAAGTTGTAATATTTGCATGCAAGCCGCTGCACACATTACTCTGCAACTCACTTTCACATTGTACGTAACTCGGCAACGGTTCCTCCCAGGGGCTTAAAACAAGACGTTCGTGTCACATTGAGCTACGCTATGTGTTTATCCATTGAATAATTATTTTTAGAAGTCTCACGCACGTTTTTACTATTTTGAAAGTTTCCCTTACCCTGTTGCTGGAGAAGCTCGTAATTTGGTACCAACGTGAAACTATTTTTTCATTTCAAACAATTGTGTACGCAATGGTAAATGTTCGCACGGGTACAGCTAGAAAGGTATTATAGAAGAAACGATCATGTTTAATTTGGGACAGCTTTTCAGTGTTGGACGCGGTTATTAAGTAACTTAAACTTAGTATAAATTCACAATCGTGATTGGGAGAAATTCGTACTTGAAGATCGCACACACCAGACAGCTAGTAGCTTTCTCATTTAAGCGGTGAACTTTACCGCTGCTTTTCCCTCCCCCACGCCACAATTGCGCAGCCGTCGTTTGTTCTGCCTCGCGAGGAATCGAGGCCTCTCCACCATCCCGGTGCCGCTACCTCTTCCGCACGGAATCACGCGCCGCCTCCACCTCTACCTCCAGTTCCGCCCCCTGCTGCTTTCGCGTACACGCGGATTTGCGGTCCGCCTCCCCTCCTCTGTCTCCGCATCCACGCGAAATCGCGAAATCCCCGCCCTTGCCGCCACTGTCGCTACCATATCCACCACAACGCGTAATCGCGGGCCACAGCCGACCCTGCCGTCTAGGATCCCACCACATCCACACATGGTCGGGAGCCGGCCCGCTTCTGCCACCTCTGCTGCTACCACCTCCACGCGGATTCGCAGGCAGTTCCCGCCCTGGCTGCCTCTGCTGCCACCATATCCATCTCCACGTGGAATCATGGGCCACTCGCGTCCCTGCCGCTTCGGCTTCCACCACATCCACGCGTAATCAGGAGCCGATCCGCTTCTTCTACCTTATCTACTTACACCTCCACGTGAAATCGTGGGCCACTACCGTCCCTACCACCTCCGCTGTCACCACATCCACGCGTGATCGGGAGCCGATCCGCTTCTGCTACCTTATCTACTTACACCTCCACGTGGAATCGTGGGCCTCTCCCGTCCCTACCATCTCCGCTGCCACCACATCCACGCGTAATTGGGAGCCGATCTGCTTCTGCTACCTTCTCTACTTACACCTCCACTTGGAAGGCCACTCCCGTCCCTGTCGCTTCGGCTCCCACCACATCCACGCGTGATCGGGAGCCGATCCGCTTCTGCTACCTTCTCTACTTACACCTCCACGTGGAAGGCCACTCCCGTCCCTGCCGCGTCGGCTCCCACCACATCCACGCGTGATCGGGAGCCTATCCGCTTCTGCTACCTTATCTACTTACACCTCCACGCGGAATCGCGGGCCAGCCTCGTCTCTGCCGCCTCCTCTTCCACTGCCTACACGCGCCGCGCCGTCCGCCGCTGAGAAATATCCGCTTTAACTGGGCGGGCAGCCGCCGCCGGATGCTGGCGGGTCGCGACCTCTGCGCGGGGACCGGTCGCCCGGACTAGAGCAGGCGCGGGGAGGGGGCGAGAGAAGCCTTGCTCCTCGTTTCTCACGCATTTTCCCCACGATAAATTTTTCCAAGCGCTTTTGGATACGAGATATTTTTCGTGGTGGCAGCGCCCATGACCGAGTAGCTTTGTCACAGCTCGAGGATGCGCAAGAATTGTGAAAAATATCTACATGATAGGGGTGGAAATTAGAAGAATTATAGCATACGTTCTCGAATTATTGGTAATGGTTTCGTAATAGCGCACCCCCATTTAAGGAAAGTGAAAATAATGTATATTAATATTTTAACATTCTTTTATTAATACACCATAAATTACAATTTGGTTGACTTCACATACTTTTTTTTATTTAAAAATATTTGTTTTCTGTTATCGCAGTTTTCTACTCAATATTTGTTAAATTGGTAAAGAGTTATTGCCGATATATTGAACGCTATTTCCATTATTTTAGTGAATACCTTTGTAAATCTTTATTTAACCTTCAATAAATAAATTGACTTAATAATAGGAACAAAATAAGTACAAAATAATTTCAATTTAACCATATTGATTTAGACTTCACTAATTCGACAAGTTTCATGTTGCAATGTTTCACAATCATTTTAAGTTTTCTTTAATGATATTTCTGTAATAGTTATGAACGTAGCATCACTACGTCCTTCTTGGCCTCAGTTATGCCAGGGGGTTTCTTATAAGCCTTTTGCAAATTCAAGTATCCTGTCAGAGGGAGACCTCTGCATCGTTGCTTAGTGTTGATCTGTTGGAACTATTCACCAGAAGCAGTTTTATATTCTTGAACGAATGGTGCACCTTTCCTTGCTTGCATCACCTTCAGTCCATACAACTTTTTCTCATGTTCATTCCTGTCAAAGTTTCTAACCATTTGACTACTTAAATGTATCAAGTCAACAAAATCATCTGTTGTCATGTGCTTGAGTTTATATGGATTTCCAATCTTCTTAACTGTGTGCATGATTGTTGCACGCGATGTGTATTAGAACAAAACATTCAAAATTAAGATGAGGCAATCTTCTACTATTGAATAGTTCAGAATGGCATAAGAGGAAAACTGAATTACTTGCTGAGAAGTCGTCATTTTTATGAGTTGAGATGTGGGAAAAGAGGGTACGAAGTGAGTTGAATTACATACACATGTTTTCTGAGAACTTTTTAACTTAAACCAACAGGAAAGTTTGAACTCTGTTTGCAAACATTGATGTTCCTAAATGTGTTTTTGCAAAAGAGAAATGTGGAGTATATATTAAATTTTACTTCAATTCTTTATTGAGTTGATAAAATATGTGGCATTTTATTGAAGTACTCATGATCTTATGACTGTTTACTTGGTTAGTACAAGAAATGTAGCTTTATTAAACAATTTAAAAAAATCAATTTAAAAACTGCTCTTCTAGTTTAGTATTCTAATATTGGTTTTTAAGTTAGTAGCTATGCAATATGTCGCGGGTGTTCTTAACTATGTGGATCATCAGCGGACCTCCGTTGGCATCTGTATTGCGATTGAAGTCATGAAATTGCTTCGACAGAAGTACAAAGCGACGTCCATCTTTTGAAAACTTATAGTAAATTAGAAATTAAGCTGTATTCTAAATTGATACAATTCAAAAAAACACTACAGTGTATGGCACAAACACTACAGCTGTCCATGGCGAGATCTAATTGTGACATCGGACTTGTAATATGAGTTGAAGTGAGATAAAGTTTCAATAAATGTGTAGAAAATTCAATTGTTGTTAACATCGAATGTTAAGTGATGCACACCTCGGCTATTTTGTGGCTAAATAAGTCCTTGACCCACCAGATTAATTTAGTTTTTTATATTAATCGGTGCAAACAAAAATGTTCGAAGTCACTTTTTGTCGGTTTTGAGTTAACTGTGGGAAACTGTTCTTAAAATGTAAATTGAACTTTCTATGGATAAAGATTCGTTGTACGTGAACTCAGACGTCTGTAGAATATCTTTCTACTATTAATGTTAAGAAACAAAATTCGATGTCCGGAACCTAGAAACTTTTTGATTGTTCATCAAAATATGAAGCTCCTGGACATCGAACATTTTAGTTTCCTCTGTTTTATATATCTCACTGTGTCATGGGTTTCTACTACACTCTGTCAACATCTGTAAGTAAACTTTTGTAACTTCTACAACCTGTAACTATGACTTATGATCGTACGTGGAACACAGTTCTCTCCATCCTTTTCAAGTTTTCTCGCATTCTACTTACGTTGTGTATAGACAGTGTTGTAATGGGGAAGCAAAAATAGGCGATTTTTTGACAAAAATACCGAACAAGTGGATAATTCTTGTTTCTATATGTAGTATATATCTGCCTTCAACATATTGTACCATATAGACTGAGTACACGTTTCGTGAGTCCTTGATACAGAAAAATTTATTTACGGCAAAGCGTATGTCCGTCGTCTGTTTATCCGTCTGTGAACAGCGCTTAATGCTTAATGAATAACATTAAGCTTAAGCGATATATTAATGAAATCTTTTCTTTCAAATTGATCTTTAAATGAGATCATATCCAATTTTAAAATTTTAAATAGTCGTTATATTGTAATTAAATGTAGGTTTAGTGTAATTTTGAATTAAATAAAAGCAATTATGAAACACGGTTTTCCCACAATTGGCTCCAAAGGGTATAGCTCAATAAAGAGGTGAAAAGTGCCCCAAACCAAATCAATAACACTGGTCTACAAAATAACCATTTTGTCTCTCACAAGAATTAATAGAACAGATTTTAGAAGTATTTTTCGTGTTGAATTCAAATATCATTTCAATTTTTCTCCCTCAGGCAGAAGTTTAGTGTGATATTTATTTGATGAAAAATGATTATTCATTTTTATAATTTTTAATAAATTCAGTAACTAAATTGTATACTATTTTTTCTGGCATGGCGAGAAAGTGGTTGATAGTGAATTTCCAGCATATTTTCCTTCTAGAATAACTGGGAGTTGTCCAACAATCGTTAGCCAGAATATCCTCTCCACATGCTTTGGTACCTATTTTATATTTGTAGAACATTTGCTGATGAAAACGCTTACCGTGCTCATCGCTGATAGTCTCAACACTTACCGGGAAAAAGTCTAAGTGAGAGTCTAAGAAGTTAATTTTCAAAGATTAAGTATATGTTACATTCCATAGCTTTATATGAATTCAGATCTATCACTATGTCACGATAGTTTTCTGATTTATTATTTTCGAGGAAGTTGCAACATACATTTTTGAAAGACTTTCAGGTACCTTTTCAGCCTTTTATCATTTTTTCTTCTTCAGATCTATCCCCACTATAGTGGAAACCGTGCATATAAAAATAGCGTAGGTCCGATTTTCGTTCAACCCTCTGAATTTTCGGAAATTGCGAAAGTTAGAAATAATGCAAGAAAGTATGTGCCGTTGTAGCTCCAGTAGTTTTATTTCGAATGTTTCGGTCTAGTAAAATCCGTTGCACCCGGCGCTCGCGCCGTTCACTTCTTGCGGTCGGGGCCCCTCGTGGGAGGCGCAGAGTGGTCGTTGGGCCTGCGATGCGGCGTTCAGTGTTGGGACTGGCCCCCGGCAGTCGGCCGGCCACTTTTATCGTCCTCCATAAAAACGTCAGGGGCTGCACGCTTAAGTGCACTGGCCGGGATGTGGCGGCCAGGCGTGCGAATATTAATCGGAGATAATCATAACTTCCAATGTGAACCGCATTGTTTGCAAACTACAAACATGTCACGTTACACTCTACGAATCACAAGGTTTGCATCTCTGATTATTTGGTACATATAAGTCTGTTATTTGTTTGATTTGTGATGTCGGGGAAAAAGAATTTCTGTACATTTTTGGTGTAAAGTAGATGAGTATTTGTGTTAATATCGTATAATGTACGTAATATTTAATATTTTATATAACAACACAAACGATCCTCACATATAAAAACATTTACTTTTTGTGTATTGGATTTACATTCTAAATACAAAGTATTTTTTAGAGATTGTTTTAATTGTTTTAGTTTTTGCAGTATTGATGTGAAAATGTTACTTATATTACCCTATTAAAATTTTCTTCGCTAGTTACAAGTAGAAATAGGCAAAGTTTTTTTTTCTCTTTTTCATTTTGGTTTCACCTTACTTCTGATATAAACCTGCTCTCGCACATCACCTACACCTCTATCTAGTAAACCTCGTATCCGAGGCTTTAAAAAAAAACACACTTTAACTTCTGTTTAAATATTTCTTCACACTGATCTCATAGTACAGCATAGTTAAATGTATTATGTGACTGGTAAGAAATATGACTGCTTCCGATACAAAATAATTCCAACCTATTTAACATCCCGTGGTTTTGAAAAGCATAAATTCTATTGTTGAAAGTACTTTTTCTCTGAGTTTAGATCTTACATCGCATCGTGAATACCTGCTGGCAAAATGATATGTACTTTAGCGTTGCTATGTTGTATGGTTGTGGTGAATTGAGGACATTGTGTGAAAGGTATTGTTGTCATATTCAAGTCAATTGAAATGACTTCATGTCAATTGAAAAATATTTGTCTCTGGTGTAAAATATTGGACAAATTTTGACATTTAATACCGGTCAAGTTTTGAGAATCTGTCTTGTAAGATTGTAAATTCCACTTTAATTATCCTCGCAGTCTCGTTGCAGTTTTCATTTCGGCCAGCCGCATTCTTTTGTCGCTCACGCCGTACGTGGCCTCTTCGCGAGCCTTGCAATCGAACTTTCTGTTTCTTCCTCGCCGGAGGCAGCCCTGCCACCCGGTGGCTGCGGAAGCGCCCCGGAGCTGCGGGGGAGGGGGAGGGTGGAGGCAGAGGGGGGTGGAGCCTGGCGAATCTTCGATCGGCGCCTGCAGTGCCCGAGGGAACACCTGACCTCGCCTTCAGCTGCTGCGCCACGAATGAGCGCCAACTGCCGGAGCTTTGATGGCGTCCTGCGCACCTTCTCGAACATTTTCACCCGCTGCTTCTTGTGTCTCTCAAAATGCATATAATGTCTCTGCTATACTCTGATGTAATTCATTTATCAATCAGTTGTTCAAGTAATCATCTTGTATTGCGATGATTGATGTAGAAGGGCCCGCCTCAAGTCACATCCCACATACCCAAGCCCTTACATTCGCGTAACAGCGTATAACACGAGTCAAATAAACTTGGCAAGAACAACTATAAACAGTAATCATTTGTTCTGTAGTCCGAAAATAGAACTGATGTTTATTATATTCATGGTTCTTTAATTTATCTTCGTACCACAAGTGGTTGTGGAAGTTGTACATGTAACTGAATGTTAACATGTTTTATAGTACGCTTTGAATACTAAATAGAAATATTTTTCATTTTAAGAGAAAATATATTGTTTGAATATGATTATTTTAACATTCAAGTAACAGTATTGAAGTTAGTGATATGCAAGATATTCTATAAAACCAGGGAATTTGGTGACAGGAATCTTTTTTGTGGTGAAAATGTTATAGTGAGAGATAGTTATTAAGAATAAACTTGTAGTTGTACATCTGAACTGGCTGTCTCATACTTTGGATAGAAATTAACCGCCGAAACAAGCAGGCTTCAAATAAGGCTATTTTACTGTCGATCACCCTCAAGCAGTTTGTCAAATCTTTGAGATATCGCCTGAATTCAATCTAATACTCTATGTAGCATTTGCGGACATTGCTAAAGCCTTCGATTGCGTCAAACATCCTTGCATCCTCCAAGCATTGCTGAAACAAGGAGTAGAAAGAAAATTGATCCGCATTTTGGCAAGACTTTATTCAGATAGCCACGTAAAAATCATAACTGACAAAGAAGGCGCTCCATTTCAATTGCTTAGAGATGCGAAACAAGAAGACCCATTGTCACCGAAATTATTTTCATGTCTTCTAGAGAAGATCTTTCGACAACTGAATTGGAAAAATAAAGGAATACTTTTGAACGGATAGAAATTGTCAAATTTAAGATTTGCAAGACATGATATAATATTATTTTCACAATCAGCTAAAGAATTAGAAATCATGTTGCAAGAATTAAAAGTACAATGCAATAAAGTAGGTCTCCACATGAAATTAAGCAAACAAATATGATGACAAACAGCGAAGAAACTCAAATCAAGCTAGGCACAGAAATATAAACTACACCCAGGAATACAAGTACTTAGGTCAAACGGTATTATTCCATCAGAAAGACATAAACATAAGAATATCGCAAGCTTGGAAACAATTCTGAGGGTTGAGTTTGTACTGTTGGATAAATCACAAAAAATAAAAATAAAAATAAAAAGAGATATATTAGACAGATGCATTCTACCAACAGTGCTGTATGGAGCACAAACTTGGGCACATACCGAGCCGGAAAGAAAACGTTTCAAAGAACGCAAAGGAAAATGGAAAGAAAAATACTACGAGTAACACTCTAAGATCACATAAGGAATTCAGAGTTTAGAAAAAGGATACAAGTGTGAGACGCTGCATCCACAACTCAACAAATGAAATGGAAATGGGCAAGTCATGTAGTACGACTGAATCACTACCGTTGGACCAACATTACAACGCTGTATGACCCGAGAATTGGAAAAAAAGACAACAAGAAGACCAAAAAGAAGATGGGTCGATGCGACAGAGAAATTTGCAGGCAATCTATCGTCGCAGACAGCGAGAAATCGTGAAGAATGGAAGTGTCTTAAACGTGTGTATAGGAAGGCTAGTGCTTCAAAACGGAACAACTAAAGTAAAATTGACGTATAATATGTTAACAAATGGTGGAAATCAGAATAATAGCTGAACAGTAACGTTATGAGAGGCAGTGATAGAAGTGTATGTGAAAAGAGAAAGATTCAACACCGGAAAGTGTTAGGCGAAGAAAATAAAGACAAAGATCAAGTAGTACAGCGTAATCAGTTAGATGAATAGGTTTCCAGATTAATTCCATTATCAGTACTAAAGGAGCGCAAGAATGTATACGGTGCAGTATAACAGTGAACTAGAGACAAGTGTAACATTGAGAACGTTGCCTAGTGTAAATGATTGTAGGAAAATAATTGTAAGACTCACAAACATTGTTCAGTTGTATTACGAAGAGGAATCCTCCAGAAGGAGAGGGGTTGTCCACTTAGAGATTCTCAGGCTTTATTATTATTTATTTATTATTTCATCATAACAACAAAACGTGAAACTGAGCGCTTTTTTCCGAGAACGCTCGATATTATTTGGAACAAGTTGCAACTTAAGAATATTGGTCTCTTCATTATTACACGTCATGAGAACAGTGGGCATTTCTCATTAGTGACGTGAGAGTTAAATCGGAACCCTACTCCATTTACAAAATTCTTTAAGGTGTTTTGGATAACATTATACAGTTAACGGTTAATAAAAATTTCTTAACGAGCGTTTGGAAAGCTTTATTGTCAACTTTTCAAGAGTACAACACTTTTTACAATTTTGATAACGAATAAAAAATAACTTTGATTAATATGAATCCAGGGACAATACTCTAGGAGCAATTTATTAGATGAATACGCGTTTAAAAATATAAAATACTTCTGCTTTCAAATACCAAATTAGTCAAATACGCTTTGCAACCTTTGGTGTTTTCTACCTTCGCCTTAACATGTAATTTCATTCATGTGACTTCCTGTTTAATCCTGTCCCCGTTCATGAATTCGTGTGTAGCACCTCCAAATTTGCGTTCTTCGTTATCTTGTACGTTCTTTCATTCGCCGGTTGTCCATTTATCCCTATCCCGACGACGCGAGGCAGCTTTCCGCGAGGCTGGCTGCGAGGACCACAGCCGGACGCGCGCATTGTAAATCCTAGCGAGTGGTAGCCCTGCCCGTTAATCACGCGGTCAGCGGAGTCATTTATTCCGCGCGCTGCTTTTTGCGATGATTTATCCCAGCGCTTAGCGTCCGCTACCACCGCCTGGCCCGGGATCCAGCCGAAGGAGTGCCTGTGTGTGTGTGGGAGGGGAGGGGAGGGAGAAGCGACAATTCTTATTCGCATTGCAAGTCATTAAAGCGTCCAATCGGCGGTTTGCTATCGAGTTCGGCTGTTGAAGACTCGAGAACTCTGATGTGTTCATTACAACACGTGCGTTTGGTTGCTGGTCTGTGAGCTAGCGACTGGTCTGTTGGGGGTTAATTTTAGAGGTAGGATGTTTGGTAGACCTTGCACGTGGTAATGTGAAATGAAATGCTGATTAAGATGTCTCATGCTGTTTAACACTGCCTTTCTATGAATATTTAAAAAATATTTCCATCTTATTTTTTAAAATATCAATTCGTACAAGATGTACTTCGTTTTTTCATTGGTGTTTCTATGCTCTTGCGGCACGTAGGATAATGGCCCCAGGAATGGCGAGTTAATCTTGCTTGGGGAAGGCATTGACGTCATGCACTTAAACGCAATCATGCGTAATGCGCATGTGGATCCGGTCTGCACGTTCTTTGTGCAGCATTGCGCGTAAATGTTTTTGAATTCTTTTTTATCGTAATGTTGTCATTAGTGGAATAGGATGTTGATGCTTTCACAAAGAATTCTTTTGCCTTCTGACTTCGAAAGTACCGCAGGATCGTTCCGCAAGGAAGAATCAATGTGGTAATTAGTAAGATGAGAAATGCAGTTTTAATCTTTTTATTGCACACCATCCCAACTGCTCATATATGAAATTGATGGTTTTTTTTGAGACAACACTAGTCGTTGAAACCTTCCGCTAGACCAGAAGGTTCTTTAATTATTTTCCTGCTGAGTTTGCTTTTTCTTATTCGTTTTTCTTTTCATTTCAGGTGAGTGTATTGCTGAGGTGCGGAAAAGGTGTGTGCCACGTTGTACATGAGCTGTGGTGTAGGTGAACGAAAGGTAAGACTTTTTGATGTGAAATTCGGATTTTTATTGCGGAGTCGAATGAAGGATGTATACCATTTTCAAGCAAATTATTCGTAATTCTGCGTAACCTTGGTAATGAAATAAATTTCTTCCTAAACAATTAGATTGAAGCCAAATGTACGATTCCGTTTGATAATGTCTACAAACATATCAGCGTCGGACAATTTCCTTTTATATGTTTTCATCACACAATAATCCCTCCACAGTCCATAATTGCTTGGTAAAAGAACATTCAATTCAAGTTTTATCTTCATAGTGATGTTAAGCAAACGAAAAAAGATCCCAATATCTGAAAGTGAATGTTTCAGAAAATAATGAAGATGTGTGCAAAAACATCATATTGCTTGTTTTTAGCCTTCATAAAGTTAGTAATATTTTGAATTCGGGGAATATTGTGATGTCATTCATAAGTAGTTATCATGTCATAGAATGTCAGGAGCACAGAAATCATTAGCATAAGCAATTTTCTTAAAGGCATTTGCGAGTGCTGCTGTCTCCGAGAATGACTAAGTGCCTTCTTACAATCTTGCACTCCTGTTCGCCTTAATGAAGTTGTCAATGTTCTCGAAAACAAAAAAATCCTCCGGGAGATGTCATAATGTATTAAATGAAATTTTGATTAAATTTCAAATCGATTTGAATATACTGTAGTTGATACACTACCCGTGACGTAAAATAATATAATATTTTAATTGCTTTTGGTACGGATTATTGTACTTGTAGCTAGAGAAAGATTGTTGATGAAGTTGAAAGAAAGTAAAATTGATATTGTGCGTGATAATATTTATTACGGATTATAAGTAATTAAGTAGAAGAGTAAACTTTTCCAATTCTTTGATACGAATCGACTTTTATGCCCTTAATTATGCCCCTAATAATGCCCTTATTTAGTAACGTTATTGACTCATTACATTTTGAATTGCCCCGAGGAAGAAAAATCGATACTTTTTCGTATTTTTTTAAACGATGTCGTCTCACAATTATGCATTATTTCTATCAAATTATGAAACGACATGTTCCGAAAGTGAAGGGCCAACCAAATCGCGGGAATCTGCAACGGCAATCGCATGACATGAGGATTGTTAAAGCAAACTAAGCCTAAGGTATTGATATATTTATCTTGTGAGTTTAAGCAGCATGATAAATCAAGGAAAACCTCTACGTATCCCATGAAAACATTGTAAATCGTCATTGATCATTTCGAAATGGGCGAGGGAATCACTTTCCTGGTTTTCTTTCCCATTATTCCTTTAAGAGATCTTGTACACACTCTCTGGATACATGCCAGTTTTACCTGTTCCATTTTACCTGCTCGAGGACACGCAAGCGTTGTGACCACCATCCATCTGATAAAACTATCACTAACGAACATCACTAACATCTAGTTTTTATCTTGATACGTGTTCTACGTTTTTCTGTCTTAAAAGTGTGTAAGCGTGGCCCTCTTCCGATTAGGGCTTGCTACGGGATCAGCTACGCTTGGACGCCCAGACACCAGCGAATCTCGCTCACACGAAGACGAGCAACGTTTGAGTCGGGAAGTGAGAGAGAAACAATCGAAAACACGACACGCGGCGGAATCGGTGGAACAAACCTGGACATCCGGTTGCCTTGTAGACAGTGCAGAGCAATCCAATTTCGGACTCCGGTGAACACAAATAGGGGGAGGGTGTTCATGGGGTATTCTAGAATAACTTGGTATAATTGAAGAAAAATTAGATATATATTAAAAACTAATAATTAGACCTCTAAATTTTGGGCACAAAAATGTGATGATGTAGGCATTTAAATATGTAGCAAAATTATGAAATTATAATTAGGTACTATCAGACATGTCGAAAGTGATGTTTTAGGCACTTAAATAGGTTAAATAATGATTAAACCAAGCATTTAAAAGCAGATATGAAAAGTGATGTTTCGGGCATTTAAAACTGATCACAAGGATTAAATTAGGTACTTTTTATTTTTCAGGAAAGTCAAATATATTTACATTAATGACAGTGGCTACATGTATAATATTTTATTCTTTTTCATTTCTTTTCATTTCATTCATTCTTTTACACTTTTCATTCTCAAACTGTCAACAGCGTAGTTGCACGGGGAATGGGCGCAGTTGCCCAAGAAGTGCGTACTGATTGGAGACAAGTGTGAAACATCCTCTTTTGTAGAGCTCCTTATATTCGGTGTGTTGGGCGCGATATTTCGATGCATAGTCGATTGTGTATTTGATAAGGAAATATTCACGTTTCGGAACATTCGACAAAGTATTTGCGTTTCGGTAAAATAAGTTGATCGACTGATTCTAAATCAAGGTGTTTGTGGGCATGCGCGGCTGTAAGAGAACGCCAGAGTTTCCACGAAGCGATTCTGCTTGGCGACGGTTTTGAAATTGTGAAATTGTGTGCCGATACGTTTTAAAAACCGGAACTATTAGTACTATTAATTCGCGTAAGAAATGTCCTAAACGACAAAACGGTAATCCTTACCTAAACAATGATAGAGGCGCCGGCCTGAATCGCCGAGAGTGCTAAGGCTGAAAGGTCGTGGCTATCTCGATTTGAAAGGTTGGGGGTTCGAATCCCATCCTGGGCATGGATGTTTGTGTGCGCTCATGTTGTTCATGGACGTTTGTGAGTTCCCCTTGCAGTCATACCAATGTTAAAAATCACAGTGGTTAAAAAGCGACCTTAAATCAATAAATTTAAAAAAAGATGGAAAAAGTACCTCGAGGTGCGCCGTTGACCCTTCCCCTTGATATGCAACTGTTAACCCCGAGACGCGCAATATCGGATGAGAAAAACTGTCACTCCCCCGCGTGTGCAGTGTGCCCCTTTAAACGTCACGGCAGTGGAAGAAGCGAGACGAGTGGAGAATGAAAGGAGGACACAGTGGGAAGTCGAACTCTTATGCAGAGAGACCCACTGTGCGGCGTAAAACTGTTCCGCGAATTCGCAACAAGACGCCGCGCAGAGAGTGCGGCCCCGGCGTCGGCGACGGCGCCTGGGCGGCGTCGGCGTTTGCGTCGGCGCCGCCGCCGCCGCCGGCGACCCGTAAGCACTCGCGTTGCGCCAACGCAGGCGCCGGCGCCGCGACGCCCGGGGAGAGCGAGGCCCCGGCGGTGACGCCGCCACTGCCTGCGTGGACACGAGTAACACTTTATGGATATGGTACGTTCTCAATCCAAACTTCACTAACGTCGCGTAATGTTGTACTGTTATAAGGTCATAACGCAACCAAATAGAGCAAAGGAAAGCAACTCTTCACGGTCAGTGTCCGTTAAAGATTGAAATTGTTCGACATTCGTTAAGATTTATTGAAAGACGTTTATTCGAGCTAAGATGGCATATGAGTACTCCTAGTTCTACAAAAAAATTGTATTATTAATTTATAAGAAAATTATTAATTGACATACAGAAGATATCGCAAAAATGATTTAATGACCTTAAAACTATGTTATGGAGATACGGATGGAAGATACAGTTGTTCAGTTCCGTAACCAGCATTTTTTAGGAAGTGCTGTAGGTTGTAGTATCTTGTCGACTTGATGTTTTCTTATGAGCAAGTTTTCGTTTCTGTTGGATTAAGCATTTAATTTTTTAATGTATTATAGTTATTTGTCAGAATTTGTGTAAAGTAACTAGGTATTAAAAATCTGTTGCAGTTTCTGTAATATGTGTTTATTTTAATTTATTTAGAAACACTTATACACTATATTTGTTATATAAGTCATACAAAAGGTATATTATAAATCATATTATCACGTTATACTATTAAAAAATTATATTTTAAATCTCAATGTAGGTACTGTCGTCCTGAATCAGCTTCCTCAATCTTTCGTTTGTAAAATTAATACTATTCTAAAACCAATTTACCGGGATGTTGGCTATTACCTTGTGAATCTGCGCCCCAATTTCCTCGATTGTGAGAGGTTTCGACTTGTACACCTCCTCAGTAGTGTAGTCTCATAAGAAAAAACAAACACGCACTGAGATCAGGGCTTTATGCTGACCACTCGTGAGATCCACTACTCCCAAACTAACGACCAGGATAAATTTGGTCCAACCCATTGGGAACAATTAGTACCAAGTGAAGTGTCTTTGGCATTAATTCAACAAATTCCATTCTTCGGTCAGTTCTCAAATTTCAATCTCGGAACATAATTGAGTGTGCAGGGCGGAAACTGAGTTGTTTACAATTCACGAGTTTGCTTTCTGCGGTAAAGGGTTAAACTAATCAATACTTCCTAATAAATACTTCAGATGTCTCCGTTAATAACTTTAAATGATTAATATATTATAATTTTCTCTAGTACTAAAAATACCGAGTTACTCTACACTCACCCTGTAAATCAGATTTAATTGAGAAAGTGATTGATTTTTGTTACTATAGAATGAGTAAAAATTGTATTTGTGAATATGCTCTGAAAGTGAGGGTCTGAAGCTCTATTACCGCTCCACCTATGCGTTCGCCACTGCAGTTGTTGATTCTGATTACGAAAAGAGGCGAAGTATTTGTGTTTCTGTTCAATAGTGTAGTTCTGCATCGTTACAATGAAACATAATTTTTTCTTGTTTCTCAGGCAGAAAATCCTTGTGGAATAATCAATGCTTTCCTATATGGATGTTTTTGTATGGAATATAAAAGAATTGTGTGCTGAAACGTAAGTGAGTCACAATTCACAATATCCTATGCTATGTCCATTGTTAAAACATAGAAGTGTTGCATACAAGTACTGTTGATGTGGCGTATAATTTCTGAGAGATAAAGGAAATGCTAGACCAATTTCGCATGCTTTATAATGTGTATCGTACGTAAAAGATTTTTAAGACTTTAACGTGAATGTGAAGTAACATTACTGTTTAATTAATTTGTGCTAAATGATACTCTGTTCCAAAACTGTTAATATTATGTTTTTAAATTGCAAATGTTGGGAGTTTATTTTCATTGTAATTGAATGTTCTAAACTATTACATTCCGTAGTTTTGTCATGCCTAGGACATCTTGAGATATTAATCCGGACCAGATTAAAGCGCGCTTGTGCATCTCAATGGCATTATCGGATTTGAAGCCACAGTGGCACAAACCTACCTTCAACCTCATTTTCACGCCTTTGCACTAACCTCTTATTTTCACTTTCTGATTTCCAAATATAATGCTCAAATTATACTCTTTACAGATTTGTAAACTAGCTTTTAAATTTCGCTATCTTGTCCTCCGTTTTGTCTCCATTCAAATATTAGATCACGCTTTGAAATTTTGAATGGATATTTAGTGCTTTCACGAAATTAATTTCCCCTAGTTAATGCGCGAGAAAAAATACCAATCCTCCATTAACAGCCTAAGCAATATATAACGTTCCAATTATAGTCGCGGGGTAGTGATGGGGCCACGCCCGCCGGGAGACGCAGTGGTTTTGAAAAAAAAGTATGGAGAGAATTCAGGTGTGAAGTGAATGACACGCAATTTTATTTCACCTGGAAATTACGGCCCTCCGCTGATTTTTTCCTTTGGCTGGTTTTGAATGGAGCAAGTGGGCTGCAGTCCAGTATAACAGGTTCGTCATCGTGTCCTCCTCGAAAGGAGCCGAGGCGTGCATGGGCGCCGATGCGCCGCACTTGTGCCACAGCGCCGTCACCTGCGCCGCCTTCGCCGTCTATCGAAATCCATCGGTACGGTCGTCATCCTCGCCCTCGTTTGCACCGTCGTCCTCATTTCCCTGGCCGTTGTCTCGTTCGTTTTCGCCCGCCCCGCCGCCCGCCGAGGCGGTGCGCGTGGATGTCAACGTCGCCGATTTGCCGCTACCGTCGCTGCCGCCGCCGCCTCCGCTGGCGCCAACGCCGCCGCGAGTGAAAGGCGCGGCGCGTGGCGCCGGTGCTGGCGCCGGGGCGGAGGCGCGCGGCGGAGGCTGCCACGCGCGCCCCCCTCCGCCCCGCCCCGCCACGCCCCGCACACTGCTCCAGCACAGTGGGCCCTGGCGTCGTGCGCCGCCAGTGGGGCTGGGGCACCATGCCACAGAGGGGAAGTCTCTAGGAACCAAATTATTCATATGATGTTTTTTGTTATTATTTGAGGTCGCCTCATCATCTAAGTTATTAGAGACCACTATTGCCTTTAAAAGTATGGTAACTGTAAAGATGACATGATATGGTGATGATAGGAAGGTGAAAGGACAAACACAAATACAACCGTGCCTGAGGCGGGACTCGAACTCGCGATCCTTCGGTTCAAGATCTCCTCGGCACTATTGCCCGGTCTCGGCCATCCGGATCGGGTCTTATGATATGTGTTACACTCAATGGTAGGCAATTAGTAGCTCAACAGGCAAACTTGCTGAAACCTAAAATCTCTTTGAATCAATATGGGGGCTTGTCAAGCAGGATTGGAAAAAGTGCAGTCGATTTCTGATTACCTAATTACAAAATAATTAAAGACCGACAAACACCTCTGTATGTGTGACTGTGATTGTACTTTTGGGTGTTTTTCATTTATATTTTAGCAACATAAAATAGTTGCATGTTTCTTACCTTCGTGGCTAAGGATGCTAAAAAGCTCTGAATTTTCAATGAAATATATTTCTTTGTACTGAGTTTCAAATCAAAAAGGGTATTTAAGGCAACCGCGAACAGCTGACGAGCGCAATATGCATATGTAACAAAAGCTCACGTAACTAATAAACATTGTTGTAATTTGCAATCATTAAGTTACACCGCAAAAGAAGTTCGCTATGTTTCCGTTATATAATTTTCATCAAAAAACGAACCGTCTTACATGGCTTAGGGCATCAGTGGATGTCACTACAGCGCCTCTGATCGGGACGTACCGGCGGTGTCAGGGTTCGAGTCCCGAAGTTGGCAGACCCTAGCTACAGAGCTAAGTGGAATTCAGCCGCTGTCTGGAGGAGAATTTGACCAGCCGCTCAGTTCGGTAGTTTTCCGTAATTTCTCTGATCAACACCTGGCGAATTCCGCAGCAGTATCGTTACAATCGGACCCCGGACCGGGCGCGATCTTTCCTTCCTTTTCCTTGTTCTACTCTGTCCTCTTGTAATCTGACCAGTCGGGAGGTTAGAGTTTGCCCCAGCTGGGGTGTGCCTCGCTGGTGGGAGATACTTGAACTAGGAAACCTGCACTAGCCAACGTGTAGGTCGACACCATATCTCACTATTCAGCTGGGAATGATCCCCGCTACCTCTCGATGAAAACTACACTATACTTACGGGACTTATAACCTTAACAGTTTAATTAAACTTAACACGCGCCAGGAGTATAATTTGCACACAATATAAAATAATCTTACAGCTACAGTATTAGACAATACAATACGTATTATACTGGTATCCTCAACTTCGGTCAGGATGATACCTTGACGATACCTACACTCATCTTAATGCGAGCAAGTAGCTCTTAACAAGCCTTCGTCATCTATTACGCGAATATAAAAATTAAAATGCGATGTGGGAATGCGATGTACGACTAGCTAGCAAATAGGAAGAGCACGTTGCAATTTTCGCAGCACTTGAAGAAGAGCCACGAAGCGGGATCTCGAGTGCATGCGTCCTCGACGGCGCACGTGGACGCGCGACGGGCGACGACAGCGACGACGTCGGCGCGACGGCTCGGTGGCGGCGTCGGAGGAAGCAGCGGTTGCCTGGGGCGGCCCTGCTCTGCCGCCTCGCCTTTGTTTGAGAGAAGAATTTTCCTAAGGATGGGATGATTTGACAGCTAGTGCTGGCAACACAACTGACGATTCTGT
>BOPP01000019.1:9726362-9742506 GCA_017312745.1 Gryllus bimaculatus
CTCTTCCTTTGCAACCGGGTTGACGGTGCAAATCCACAAACTTGCGTCTTCTCTGTGCTGGTCTAGTGGTTCGATGATTTCGTTTTAGTATATTTTTTTTACGATTTCTGTGAATTGAAATTACTTTTCTTGATAAGACGTTTACATATTTATGGTACAATTACGCCCAGAGATTTGCCGA
Organism: Gryllus bimaculatus; assembly: GCA_017312745.1. NCBI lineage: Eukaryota > Metazoa > Arthropoda > Insecta > Orthoptera > Gryllidae > Gryllus > Gryllus bimaculatus. The sequence goes on from BOPP01000019.1 coordinate 9,726,544, forward strand.
GAAAGAAATGCATTCCTGTTTGTTTTATTTTTTGCTTTCCTTATTTTACAGTCCCTTGCTGTGTTTAACATTTAGGTTTAAATAACCACTGATGGAGATACTTTAATCTTGTTCTTGAAAGGCATTATTTTGTCGCATGAATTCCGCAGGAAGTATATTAATATGAACTTCTCTTCTTGAATAAATACACATTAAATATTTATTTGGTAATTGTTTCTTCTTAAAGCCTGTGGATTCACAACTTTCTTATATATTTTTTTAAATCGTCTTAAAGAAAAGGAGAGTCGTAATAGGGATCATTGAATATATATATATATATATATATATATATATATATATATATAAAGGCTAAATATGCTAATTTATATTACTTTCTCGTACTACGAGAATACTATAGAGGAAGTATTGTAATGCTGCGCCAATAAACGGCGATTTTGCGGCTGAAAGAAATAGTATTGTGGGCCCCTGACAAAAAACAAAAAAGATCGATAAATCTTGTTTCAATACAGAGTAAATTACTTCCTCTAAAATGTTTTGTCTTCAGAATTCACGATTCGTAAGTCCTTGATTCCGAAAAATTGGTTTGCAGCAAAACTGACAAAACTGACAAAATACTCTCTGTCACATTTTTATGTCTGACGCACATATTACGGAGTCTAATAAAATATGTCATACTTCTTTTGTGATTGTGATTATATCTGTCGGTAATTATTCATCAGTAAACAAATGTATTATCTTGTATAAAATACCTTACGAAGTGAGGAAGTATTTATTAACACGGACTGATTTTTTGACGTCGGTTTATTTTTGCCTCTGTATTAAATCGATCGCCAGTGCTTATGTTTGTCACACAGCTGAAAAGCACATAATTACTATTAAAGCAAAAACTGCTCTGTTTTCTCACAAACTAGAACCAAGAATGCAGCATTTCCTCGTAAGTCGAATGCGTCTTATCTACTTTTTACATTTCTCCCCTCTGGCCGTGACTTATTGATATTGTAATCATCCCCGCTGGCTCGAGTTCCCTTTCTTCGATCGCCGTCCGGCCAGTTTTCCTCGTCCGCAGGAAGACTTTCTCCGCGCGCTGTGCGGATGAGGTGACTTAAGGGTTTATAGCGCCCCTTGTGTGGCGTGACGGCTGCGAATTCCTGCGCGGCGCGCGGAAGGGCAGTGTCTGGGCTTCGCGCCCGTAGGAATGCGCCACGGTCACGCGCAGACGCGAACTGCAAGTCTTACTGTGGGGCAAACATCGGCTCGTGGACACGGTTCACACGCTTCTCTTATTATTTCCAGTTCTCCTGCACCTGAGTGTGGATACTTAGTTTTTATATATATATATATATATATATATAATATATATATATATATATATTATATATATATATATATATACCCATTTTCCATTACTCAAGTTTATTTTCTTGTCTTTAGCGGCGATTTGGGTAATTGGCTCAAGTAGTGGGGTTGTAGTGGTCTCAAGTACGCGCAGAAACACGTGTTGAAGTTACACGTGTAGAAGGTTGACAGATGAAATGATAGGTAAACAATCCCTTTAAGCGTATTCATTTATTCGCGCTTCATTGGGGCAATCATTAGTTAGACCCTCGGAAAACGACTACAATTGCGGTCGAAATGCGGAATGTGTGACAAAACCATAGTTCTCATGCCAGAAGCATGTAAAAAAATTTCTACATACATCTGAATTATTGTAAGCCAGGTAGAGATCACAATGGTGAGTGATATACTTTGGAATATTACCAACTCCAATTGAACATTTTGTAGAAATGATGTGAAATGACGTTTATCTGATGAGATGAGGAGGTGCTCCCATTCAAATAGATTTTGATGAATTAATTTTTATTAGTGATTTTCGTTGTTTGATCATTCCAAAATATCCATGATGCACATTAAAAAATCGGATACCCCACAGATAAGCAAGAAATGCAAAAAATTGTCTTGTACTGCCAAATAAGGACGATAGAAAGATGAATACATCTAACAGAAATTTGAGAATTTGATTAATCATTCCGATATAATTCCTTAACTGAGTTTCAACTAACATTACCTCCCCAAGACCATCACTGTCCTTATGCTTCCACCGTCATGGTAACAACATTAACGCTTTAAACAACCAGGAATTGAGACAAATCGAAGCATCGCTTTGCTTCGTGTGACCTGACTGCTCTGCCTCCACGCCTAGAATCCTATTAATTACCTGTTCCTTTATTTTTCCCTAATGTTTCCTAAATTCAAAGACTAAATTAAAAATGTAATTTTATTTGGTATTTTTCTCTCGGTCTGTTCACAAATGAATAGCCAGATGTAAAGCCAGATGTATATACCTGAGTATGTTGTGCATACCAGTCGAAGACAATCATCCAGAAGTAAAATTTATAAATGTAAGGAATAAATGCTGGCAAGCACCGCCGCCTGCATCACCGTCAGTACTATTCATCATTGCTTCCATCATTACCACTACCGATCTTTACTATCCGTCACCAACACAAACTCTTCCAACACAACGACCGTGCCGTCGCGGCCACAATTACTCGCGCTCACGATTTTGACACTCCCTGCGCTAGAGAGCGATAAAATTGTTTTCCTCCGAAGGCTGTTATTGTTAGAGTGCATAAATGTCAAGGCCCTCTCCCCGATAAACAGCGCCGAAATATCCACGCCCTTCCGTGCCGCAGGTGTATTTTAAAAATAATTAAGTGCTGCGAGGGAGATCGCCTAATGATACAGTGTTGTTTCACCGCCTGCAGAAACACCGTTTTGTTTGTTTGCACGGCGTTGCGTGTCTTCGGCTCCACTTTGGGTGCAATTGGAACGTACTTCACGACACCCGACCCTGTTATTTACGTACTTTGGCGGCAAAGCCCCCCTTTCGAACCGTATTTCTTTTATTAATACGGATTTGATGGCCGAACACCTCGGCGGATAACCTTTGGGAGTTTGTTTGCAAAACCTTGAAGTAACGTGATGTGGCGGCGGCCACACGGAAACTTTCCTCACGAGCGACCTCTTTGGTGTCAACGGACGGGGTCAGCGGGAGGGGCGATGCGGAGATTTTGCGGAAGTGCGGATGTGTGTGAGGTCAACCGCAATGTTTCCCGCAATATTGTGCAGACGTCTGCCGCGTGACATGTATATTGTGAACACACATATTTTTATTCCCATGGAATTTTGTTTACATGCATATGTTTTCCGATAATGTTTATTGTTAAAGATAATAAGTAATGGGCAACCCATCTTCGTTATACGTTCGTGTTTACGTATCTGTCACTGACTAAAATTTCGCAATAAATGAATTCACTACTTGCTAATTTCTGTAGGATTTATTTATTAGATATTCCATTTTGATCGACTAATGACTTCATTAAAAATCACACATAACTTGACAAAAATACATTCTTTGTGATCGTATGTATTCATTGCTCATAATACTTGGAAACATTCTTCCCGAAACATGAAAAATACAAATTATTAGGACATATGATGCGGTGATTTTGAAGATATATAAAATATTTATTAGTTTTTGTTATTATGTACGAGTAAATTATGCAATTTCTTTTGTGTGTGTTATGGAGGAATATTTTATCTCCGAATAAAGGATGAAAATTCAGATCAGATTTTTGAGAACTATTTTCAACAATTTTGGGTTTTTGTATAGCAAAATGTGTTTACTCCACCAACACAAATTCTCTCAATTAGTAGTCATTTTATTTTATCACAGATAATTTACATGCAACAATAATCTGATTGCACGTGTTTTTTTGTGTCGCATCAACTTCTAGGTCATTAGTGTCCACTATTGCTTGTAACGGCATGGTAACTGTGAGGATGACACGATATAATGATGATGATGATAGGGGTGAATGGACGAACACAATACAACAATGCCCGAGGCGGGACTCGAACCCGCGATCCTTCGGTCCGAGATCGCTACGGCACTACAGACTCAGAGATCTCGGACACCGGATCGGCGGCATTTGCTTTGTAGCCCATGGATATACAATATTGCAGAAGAAGAGGCTCCGGTGACGTAACGGTTAGCGTATCGGGTTGCTATATCCGAGTTTGCTTGATCAAACCGATCGAAGCTATTAATTCTTAAGGGCGAAAAAATCTTTCGTACGCCTTCCTTCCGAGGGTAGGTAATGCCAGCTGTCCCATGTTGTAGATTTAAAGCTTGTAAAATATCCTCAAGCCTGAGAGTCACCTCTGTGCAATTAAAAAATTCCAGTTTCGTCCGAGTGATACCTAGTTATTATGCTAGACGAGGACAGGAGCATAGGGAAGTTGCGTGGTTAGGCGGAAGTGCACGCCTGGTGGCCTGAACCTCACCACGGAAATGAAGGCATTAAATTAATTGAATAGTAATTGTTTTGACTAGAAATTTCGTGATTGATGTAACAATTGCACCATCACTTTTGGGAGTTTTCGTCACTTAATTTTATCGGGTGGCGCAGCGGTGGCTGCGGAAACGGCAGATGGCGGGCGGACTTTTCCGGTTTATCTTGGCACCGGAGACGGTACTCGCTCGCACAGCTCACTCGCTCCGGGGCGAGCGGATTCGCAAAGTCAGCGATGCTCCGACGAATGTCGCAGTGTGGCGTGCGAAATGAGAAAATCAAGCTCTTACTGTCGTCGCTTGTTGCGCTCATAGTTTACGTATGAATACATCTATGTTCCTTGCAATTTGCTTGTAGTGACGGCTGTACGTTCTGGGCAAAGTGATCCTGTCGACGCCTGCATCTCGATGCCCCTCTTGGCCTAGTTGTTGAAAGTGCTGATGGGAAATGTTTTCTCAAACTCCATATAGTTACGCAAAATTAATTACAGTGAAGGAATTGAGAAATCGATGAACGTGGATGTACTGAATTGTGCTTGTGGGGAACACTCCGAGTTAAACCAAATAAAATAAGATTCAACTGTTAAACGTACTCCAATCCCAGAGTATTACTCATTCTCTTTCATCTCATTTGAGTTTGGAGAACCCAGAGCACATGTCAAATCAAGAATAAAGATGCAGATTCCATAATAATATTTAATCATGTGCGTATAAAATTATAATGAGCAATAGAATTCTCTCACTTTAAACCAAATTAATTCTTGGTTGAATGTAATGAACTAATCAGAAGTCTTGAATTTGATGAATTACATTGCTATTGTTGAAAGTTCATGTATTTAAATAATTGACTTCATTACAGTTACAATTACAACGTTATGATTAGAGCTGAATGATGAAATACAAAATGTGTAATCAAACTAGTTCATTAATGTATGTATATTCATACATATATGTGGAAATATTATGAAAGTATTGACCACCTTATCCTGACAGGACTGTTTAGACATTTTGACCTGCATTATTGTTGAATGCATTATGATGGTCATGTTCGGTAGTTTCTAAATACTAAGGAAATTGTAAACTTCAATCATAACAGTTTCACAATTAGTAGCTGCCTAAATTAAGTTTTCATTCGTGGGAAAATGACTATGCTTGTGGAATGTTTTTACAGTTTGACGGTTATTTCACTTGTCAGAAGTAGGTTTTGGGAACTCTCTAGACAGTAGCGCACGCGAGAACCTTGCTAGAGATATAGATACGTTTCGTATAAACGTGTTTATATACTAGCATATTGTCACCAAAAACAAAATTTATGAAATATTTAATTCAATTGAAGGTTGCAAGTCAATATATATATATATATATATATATATATATATATATATATATATATATTGATAATATGATCTGAATTAATCTAAAGTTTATTGTATTTAATTTTTCTGTTTTTTCTTATTTATCAAATGTATCTCTGGTGTAAATCAGTAGTGGTCGCTAATGACCTTAGATATTTTTAAAGCAACCTAAAATAAATTTAAAAAAAGATTCATGCACATATCAGCTTTCGAAGGTATGACTCATTGGGACCTGTCATTGAGTCGGTATTTGCCCCTTTCCCTTCAATAATTTTAAGCCACTAAATAATTTTTCCTGTTTTATATTAATCAAATTTCAATATCAAACGTTCCTCTTTTCTGTAATCTCGCACATAACCCATTACGGTTCATATTCGCATCTGTCCTTGACCTTTGACTGAATCTTCCGGGAAAGGCTTCACACTATTCACACGTGAAGGAAAATTGCTGGGTGTGCTGTGCGTGGAGGTTCGTCTAAGGCAGATAATCCATGCGAATTTTCCTTATCATCCGTACGTGGGATATCGTATCTGGGACGTATTCGCGCGTCATGGGCTCGTATTTCCGCCTCGGCTACCACCAGCGACACCTGTGTCGGACCAGCTGCTTCTTTATCCCATACTGACACGCTTTGACGCTCAGAGTACGTTTCTGTGTTCTTCTCACGTTGCAAAATGAGAACAAATGCAACGAACAACGTGTCAAATATGAAACAGCACAAATGGAACCCGTTGGCCAAGGCACCTTCCAGTTTATGACACTCCATGTGTTTGAAAATATTCAACTCAAAATTTTTTGCAATTCAAGAATGCTTCTAAAATTGAGCATTGCTTCCAGAATAGAACCATATTTGAAATACGAATTAGAATAAACTCTCAAGAAAACTAGAATTAATTCTCTCAAGAAAAATTATATTCAAATAATTTTTATACAATCGTCAAATTTTGGTTATACTTGCTTTAAAAAATATATAGGGAGGAGATAAATAACAATTCGTAATTATATATTTTAATAATTAAATCAGCAATAAATAAAATGCTCGAATTTTTACAGGATACTCCATTTAATGTGAAAATGTTCCTTATAGCAGGTACATTTCGTAGAAATCGATTCCTACGATCTTATTACAAAGGCCCGGGTTTTATTGCGTACCATCAACTGCCCCTAACACTCATATTCTTCAACGCACTCAAAAACTTTATGAGAAAATTTCCTCTATTCCTAAAATCTAACACTGGAAATCAAACATCAAGTAAAGAACGAATCCGGCGGAAACTGCCAAAATTTTCCATTTAAAAAATGTAAACACCTTCACAATTTGCACCCACTAAACACGCACACATTATATTAATTATGTTTTATGCCCTCTTATCCGCAAATCATTTGGTTTTAGAAATTCTCTTTGCTAAATGTTCCTAATACCAAAAGAAAAGTTAATGAACAAAATACTTGCTGGGTCTTCTGTAATTCATTTTTATAAAGTGGAGCCATTGAGTCACTATTATGCTCCAATTCACAAAATACTATATTTTGACAAATTATAAATACGTTTTGAAAGAAATAGATAAAGAATGACAACTGAAATTGCACACGACGTGCCGGCAATTTTCTTCTCCCTACATGTGAGTTTGCTAATATACTGCATCATTTATTTATTCTTAGAATATTAAAAGATCAGCTTTTCGGCTCTAGAGATGATTGTTGATATTCAATTCTTAAAAAGTATAGACTGGGGAACCTCATCGACCACCGCCAAAGAATTACTAGTAGAAGATACGAAGAACTACTGTAGTTGTCTTATTAAAGTACACAAGCACTTAAGGAAGGAGTGAAACGTGTATCTGCGTTTGTGGTCAAAAGTACACTCGTAAATGTTGCAAATAAAGAACATATGATGTGTAGCACGGGCCAGATATTATGTTAAAAGAAATTATATGTGAAAAGACGATTCTTGATTTCTATGAGGAAGGAGTAGCGGAATGATGTCTCAGCATTTTCCGATGAGTTCACTCCTGAATGTGATCCCATGTGTATAATATGCCTTCGTCTGCCTAACTACTTCAAAAAACTTCCATTTACATAATTACGTACTACATAGTGAATAACACAAGTGAATAATGCTGGATTTTGGAGATAACCTCATACATGACAATGTCATCCAACCAATCATCAATCAAACATATGAGACAGATGGATCTACTTGAACTTTCAACCCGGCGGGTGATTTGTATCTTTTTCTCGGAAATGAAGAAACGGGTAGGTGGCTAAAGTTTGCAGACCAATGAGAAGCTTCAAAGGAACGTTCAGGCCCACATCACATCAGTGGCGGAAGCGTTTGACGAAGAGGGAAACAAAAAGCTTGTTCGCAGAAAAGACAAATGCCTGAAAAGTTTCGGCAATTACGTAGAAAAGTAATCATGTTTGTAAATGACTTATGGTGATACATTCATTTTTGTCTCTACACTTGTCTTTCTGTTATATTCTACCGGAGGTTAAAAAAGACGGACCTCGTACATCCAGCGGTGGGAAGCCAGGAGGAGGAAAATATCGCTTGTTTCGCGGTGGTCATTCAGTGGCGTGCGCGACGCTCTTCGACGCACAGACGGCGCGCGTGCGTCACGGCGCTTTGACTCACGCGCCCAAATTGTGCTTGGTCGCTCGCCACCGCCGCGCCGCGCCGCTGCTGTCGCCCTCTTCAACGACGCCACCGACATGTGGCAGCTGGAATAGAATTGCCCCGTAGCGCCTTCCGCGTCTGCATGCCAATACTGGTGTTCTCCCGTGCGTCCAGATGTATCCGACGTATCTACAAGAAATGTTAGCAGGGAAATTAAATGATCAGTTTGGGTGGTTCTTGACAGGCAGTGTTCGCCCCTTTAGTTTATCAGCGACATATTGACGTGTTTGCATTTCGTAACATTTATTTGCACTGCGTGTTTAATGTAAGTTATTAAGCCAGGGTACAAAATGAAGTTCTTAATCTTTTGAGTAATTTTCGTTACGTTCTGTGAATTATTTACGAAATTTGTGATCAAACGTTATTTAAGAATATTTATATAACTCTTGTTTTGGACACTTACATTGGAGCAGAAATACATTAATTTTTTCTGCTGTGCTGAATAGAAAATTTAACCTTGATTTGAGTGGAAAGGCCATCTATGTGTATCTAGCTCTTGTTCCTCTAGGAATGTAAAGATTTGAATAAAGTTTTTAAATATGAATGTGATGTGGTGTAGTGTAGTGTAGTGTGTGTAAGTGTAACTGTAATTCTGGGTAAGGAGTGAGAATATCACAAGGGAAAGGAAGGAAAAATCGCGCGGTGCGTTGCCCGTTTGTTAGGATACTGCTCCAGCATTTGCGTATTGATCGGAAAAACCATGGAAGACTCCCAATCAGAGTAGCCGGTCGTTATAATTCTCCTCCCCACAGCCTAACTTGTCACTGTTGGGACTTTAACCCTAGCACTTCCCGGTCAGAGGCATCGCAATGGCATCAATAATCCCTTGAGCCATCTAAGCTAATATATTGTGATGCTTTTAAAATTGGTTTTTGTGTTGTAAAAGAAGATGTATGTATTGTAAATCTGTAGGCTTGTCATTACAACGTGGAAAACTGTTATCTATATCGAAATATATGGTTATTATTATTATTGTTATTATTATTATTATTATTATTATTATTATTATTATGATGTTATTTTTTCCAAAAATTGTTAATAGCCCTTAAAAATAAATATAATTTTCTAACGGCCTGGTCCTTGAAGTCTCCGGGCTCCAGTTCCGCCCCTGTTGGTCAAGAGGACTCCGCCTAAAACACACACGTCTCGTCGCGGGAAGTGGGATGTTTACGCGGCCGCCCTGGGCCGGCCAGGCGCATCTCGGCGCTGCGGAATTCGGCCTCGCGTCGCCCGCCCGAGACCTGGATCCACTCGGGCTGGACCTCGGCCGCGAGCGCAAACAGAATCCGATCCCTCGCCTTGCCCCGTTCCTCGCTCGCACCGGCGCGCGCCCACCCGCCTGTCGCACGCACGAGGACCCCAGGCCCAGTGGGAAGTAGGGCACCGATTCTCTTCCATTTGGTTTTTGAATTCGGAAAATATAATTTCTGAAAGTACAATGAAAATAAGAGTCACAATTATTAATTCAGGACGGCTTGTAGGTTGGGGATGTATTTCTTTGTGATAGTACATTCGTTTAGTGAACTTAATACCCGGTTATTAACGTTTTATGGGTCGAAAATATCGTACATTATAAAAATGTATGTGAAATATATATATTTAAAAATAATAATTTACGATATATTTATCATATTTTTTAAATTACCAGTAAAATATAAAAATATCTGATATATTCTTCTAGCAAGTTTTAAAACATTGCTTTAACCCTCAAGAAAAATAGATGTGTAAATTGTGGCATCATTGTTTTTTTCTTGAAAGCGAATGTTTGATTATTAAGCAATTGAATCAATTACTAAGATTTAAGAACTGTGCTTAATGAGACCTTCGATACCCCACTTCCTTTATTAACTCAAATCGTTATTATTATAATTTACTTTACTGGCCCGTGCCTAGACCATTTATCTCATTAACATTTAATTAAATATATATTTTCAGAAATGTGCATCCTAGAGATTTTAGAAAAATTGTATTCAACAGAACTTGTTCATACGGAATTTCAAGGTGTGAATGTCCAGGATATTTTATTTGGGATAATGTTTCTAAATGGTAATCTTTTGCAAAGTGATATTATTTTGATACATTTTATACTGTTTAAAATTGCACAAAACTTTATCTTCGTACAATATGATGAAAATGTCTTTTGAACTTCCTTTCTCTTGTCAGATTGCCCTCTTGACATCTAGAAGCTTCGCTTCGTCCCGCCGTTTTGTGTCCTTGTTCACGTTCTAAGTTTCAAAATTCATTTTCGAATTCCTAATTCCGCTCAAAACATTAGCTATTACATTTTACCTCTTTTCCTCTGTTCAAAATTTATATTCAAACCAAATTGATCCTATTTTATTTTTACTTACTTTACTTTAGCACCTCATTCCTGACATTGAATGCATCGTTTTTGATAATCACTCATTTTATTATGCATATATATTTTTTTCTCACACACTCACTCCCACGTGTTCGGTTGCTAAAATGTCTTATTTTGTATTTTATTTCATCATTTTTAATATGATCATCGACTACCTCCGACACTTCTATTTATTTTCTCAATAAAGACCATTGATTTGCACCTTTACGTCGGTCATTTGACACTCTAGCCATTTACGTGATAAAACAATATTTTATAGATGTTTTTTCACTTCCTTATGACGGCAGTAAATTCGTCTTATAAAGTCGTCAAAGGAGACACCCATATAGTGGGAAGACGCTTTCTTAGATGATTTGTGATATTTTCCAATGATTCTCCGAAAATACTTCACTTTATTTTCTACCATCATGGACTAACCTACTGGGATTTCCACAGCATAAATTCTACATGAATTGACCGGGGATCGACCCTGCCACCAGCAGCAGAGAAAGGCGTTTCGATCGTTTAAAAATGTAATATTTTAAATAGTTGATATTTTTATTTCGCATTCAATAATTATTTCATCTTCTTTCTACCTTATCCTGGAAGAGAATTTTCTCCAGCTGATGGCACACTTCAGGAGACACTATTGAACTAGTTCTTAAGAATATTGTGAGTGGTTTGATTTTCTGGGTAAATGTTTTCGACAATGTATTCGTTATTCTTGAGAGACTTGCATACGTATTCTGGTGATATTAGGAATTGCAAGCTACTTTACCCGCACTATTATTTACTGCCGACATCTTTTCTCTTCTTTTGTAATCAACACAAAAGTGGCTAGAAGCAGCAGAAAACAAGTACGGCGACTGTCTCTGCCTCTATGTTTGCTAGAATCGTTATAGCGTAATGGTTAGGGCATTCTCTTCCTAACTCTAATTGTGTCAGGTTCACACTTCTGCGTCGTTTGGAAATCATGTTGTACTTACGTTCTAATCAAGACTATCTTCAGATCCTGTGCGTACTGAAACTTCATCGTTTGTTTAGCAGCAAATCTTAGAGAGCAAATGCGTCCGTGGCAAGGTGTTGGCCATTCCATCTCTTTTGAGCTCTGGAGGCAGCGAAAATATGGAGCCGAAATCTCCATTTCCCCCATACGCCATTGGGATTGTGGGCGCAAGCACGGGAATCCTTTAACCTTTTCTCTCACCTTAATGAGTCTTCACTAGGATTTCGTACTGCGTAAATTCTTTAAAGAAGGTTATATTTACAGGCCCATTCCTCTTTCAACACTTGTGCAATGCAGAAAAAAGAAAGCGAACAAACAAACAAAGATGTTTTTGTTTGCGTCGTTTCTCACTCCATTTTTCATAATCTTGACACAGTAATGCCGGAATGCGGTCAACGTGAAAATAATTCCCAAACGCGACCGAGCTGTTTACAAGCGGAAGTCGTGATGCAGCGTAATTGTGACGTGCACATAGCAGGTATCCGACCACGTAGTTTACTCTGAGAGGTTTGCTGACAGAACTAGTTCACGAATAAAATTCCTTCTTCCTCTTTTTTCAAATGTAAAAACAACAACAAAGAAAGCAAGTTTTGAGAACAATAAAATGTTCTAAGATCGAATACAATATCACAAATGTTAACTTACCCTTAACAAACAAATGCAATCAAATATTATCGTTATAATCACATTTTGTGATTACAACGATTCTTCATTGGATAATCAAACTTTGAAAGAAGTCGTTTCTAGTGAGCATTTGCTAAATGCTATATTATTTAATAAAGAATACTCTGTTTAGTCAAAGGATCAATTAATTTGCCTGATCTTATTTCTCCTCTCTTGTGCAACAAATATAAGTCCTGTCCATTAATCTTATGAAATTATGAAAACTGTCCATGAATGTGTCGAGTTTGGTTTCCTAAAAAGAAATACTTTTTTATTATTCGGAATGACTGAAATGAATTATCATGAATTTTTGTGTACGTATGTTGACGTCACTTCCTTGAATGAAGAACAGTAGCTAATGATGTATACGCGAAATTTTTCAAATAAATTCGGAGATGAAAAACCGATTGAATAAAATTTGCAATAAATCCTATTTAAAAGACCCCGTAGAGGATACTCCGTATTATGTTTTGCTAATAAATTTCCTGTTAAGTTGGAAATGAGTTAAAGACGATACGAACTGAAACGAAGATAATGGGCCAGGAAGCTATTTCATGATACGATGAATAATACTTCTTAAACGTTCTCGGTAACTTTTCTAAAGTTTTTAAGTGTTATCGATTTCATCTTTATTTGACAATCTGGTTTTTCACTTTTTGAATACTTTTCTTCCACTGCTTACACTTTCAATTTTTCCTCAGAGCTTTTTTAACGTTACGGAAACACACGATATACGAATAAAACATGATGGCCTTTCTCTTTATCACTGTTTTGGTAGAAAAAATACTGTAGCTAATTTTAAGATTTCAGCGAAATGGGAATGGGAAGGTAGCTGTTAAAGAACCAAAACTGTTTGTATTTTTTTATATAAATGTGTTTGTTACGGATACTTAAACGTACATTAGAGTGATGGAAATCAACTTCTATTACTGATGTCGCGGTTATCACAAACTCACTTCTGTTTCTTCGTTACCAGCCTGTTACGCAGATTCGCTTACGCTAGCTACCGGACATTGTGCTACAGTGACTCTTTGGTTGAGTGGTAATGCAAGAAAGATGCCTATTGATCAATGGCGCAGAAAAACTGATAGTTAAACGACCATATATCCGCAAGAATATTTGTATAATGTATGCAAGAAAGTTGATTATGTTTTTTTAATGACAACAATGTTCTGGTTTTGTGAAAGCTCCACATTACATTCGCTATTTTTTCCAAGAGTAATAATCACAAATCACATACTAATCCTCAACGAGATTGATATCTTATATAAGTATTAGAATAAGTGTGGAGGTTGGAATATTACCTCATAGTTTTTGCTCTTGCTACATTAAGAAAATACCTAGAAATGTTGAGAATATATGTCTTTTCGTAGTTTCGTATGACTTTATGTGCAAGGGTTGTTGATTACACTGGTATACAAAAAAGAAAAATAACTTTTTGTCTGCTACTGAGCAAGATTCACCTGTATCACACTTAAATCAATGCTCTGATTCCATGTCTGAAATCAGATTTATTTTAGCAGGTCACGTTTTTTAATTATGGCATTGTGAAATGAAGTGTAATTCTTATACCGGTAAAGTAAGGCCAAAAAAAAACTTGGTTGATTTTTTTGTTGCAAATTTTTTGTTAATTTATATTTTGAAACCTTTCAAAATGATAGACATTTATGTACATTATACAATAAGAACTTGATACTTTTAATAGTGTTTGAGGGATTTACTTTTTCTTTTGTTGTGTTGTGGTTTAGATATCTAAAATCTTTTCCATCATGATTCATTGCCTTTACAAGTGTTTTCATAAGACGTTTAATTTGCAGGCATGGAAGAAAAAATCTTCTGCGGGACAACTAGTATCTTGTGCTTCACATTGTTTTCCCCCCAAAAATCAACGAGAGCATTAACCTTCAAATAACATTTGAAGTCACTTGTATTTTGGCATGTGCATTAAATCATTTAGAATTCGACATAAATTAGTTAATTTTTCATTTAAATACAATTCAGCTTGACAAGGGACCTATAACAGCTTACAATACGTCATTTCTCTTATTTCTTGAAAACACATAAAAGCACGCACTACAGTGAAAAATCAACATCGGGAAGAAAGAGTCCACACCAAATAACTGTTAAAACAATTGACTAACAATATCATCTAAAAGATAATTAATGTAATACTTGATCTCATTATCATTCGATATTGCAAATAAACGGATAAAACGCTATTATCTTAAAAATGTAATATGATTGTAGAAAACGAATTTCCTATCTGAAATCACCACACCAGAATTAGGTTGATTTTCTATTAGCAAAATCTCTGTAGACCAGTATAATCCACCATAATGTAGTTTACCATGGAGTTCCCTATGTTCTATTTCCCATCAAAAATAAGATTCAATTTATTCCTTCAAATGAATGCAAAATATTAGGTATATAGTTTGGAATATTTTAATATTATTAATAATAATAATAATAATAATAATAAGAAGAAGAAGAAGAAGAAGAAGGAGAAGAAGAAGAAGAAGGAGAAGAAGAAGAAAAAAGAATTTTCCAAGGGCTAACGACCTTGAGGTGTAAAAATAGATTCAGCATTAAATGCTGATCCCCCCAATAGGAAAAAGTAACGTGCATCTACTCCGATAATCAAGACTAAGCTCTGGTGATTACACTTATCGCTTGGAACATAATGGCCGATTCTCGAAACAATAATAATAATAATAATAATAATAATAATAATAATAATAATAATAATAGCAACAGCAAATCTTCAAACAGCTCATGCAGAAAAATAACAAAGTACACAGAACTAGCAGCAGAAGTCAAGGGACTATGACATCTCCAAAAAGTTCATATTGTTCCTCTGGTCATTTCGTGCACATTTCGTGCACCAAATAATATCCGTAAAAATGTAACTTATTCAAATGCGAAAGTATGCGTTCAATATAATAACAAATCAAAAATGGGGAAACCGGAATTGACCCGTGTCCGTGTTATTAACCCGACACACAGTTAAAAATCCTGATGAATACCGAGCAAAACAATGCTGTATAATAATATGTTGTATAATTTGCAGGTGTTGGGCATGGGAGGATCACCGCCAATATCATCACCGCCGCCACATACCCACCACTACCGCCACCCTCACCACCACCATCACCATCACCCCACCAGCACCTCACAAACCAAAAGCACCACCACCCTAACCCCCCCACCGCACCACAATAAAAAAGCACACATTACAGTCCATCCCAATAGCGTCGGCCCCAAATAACACTCGACCCCACGCGAAGAATTGCATTATCCGGCGATTACAAGGCACCCCTCGTTGCGGCGAAGAATATCCCGCGCCTGCGTCAACAGCGAGCTCTCCCGCCGAGCGTCGGGAGTGTCGGTTCCGGCAGTGACGGGCGCACGCCAGAAGAGACAGCAGCGCAGCGTAAAACGGCCGTGCTTAGCGGACGCGGCCGCAGCGGCAGGCAGGCAGGCAGGCACCGCGACGAACGGCTGGCGCGGCGCGCCGCGACGGTCACCGGCGCGTGAAATGCCCGCGCCGCGAGGACGGGCGACACGGGG
>BOPP01000019.1:9742531-9759805 GCA_017312745.1 Gryllus bimaculatus
GAAGGAGAGAGATTTGTTCTAAGATCGGGAATACAATATCAAAATGTTAACTTAACGCTTACAAACAAATTGGCACTCAAATATTTATGGTTATATATTCACATTTTGTGATTTACAACGAGTCTATCCATTGGGATAAATCAAACTTTTGGGGGAAGAAGTACGTTTCTAGGTGAGCACTCTGCTAAATGCTATATATTATTTAATAAAGAATACTCTGTTTAGTCAAGGACTATAATTAAATTTGCTGATTTATTTCTCTTTTGTGCAGACAAATATAAGTCGTCATTAATCTATATAAAATTATAAACGTTCCATGGAATGTTGACGAGTTTGGTTGTTCAAAAAGAAATACTTTTTTATTATTCGGAATGCCTGAATTATCAGAATTCTGGTGTCGTTAGTGCCGTCACTCTGAATGAGAACATTAGAATGATGATATCGAAATTTTTAAATAAATTCGGAGATAAAAACCGATTGAATAAAATTTGCAAAACCTATTAAAAGACCCGAAGATACTCCGTATTAGTTTTGCAAAATTCCTTATACGTTGGAAAATGAGTTAAGAACGGATACGACTGAAATCGAAGATAATGGCCGGAAGTATTTATGATGACAATGAATAATACTTCTTAAACTTTCGGTACTTTCTAAAGTTTAAGTGTTACGATTTCATTGTTAATGACAATTGGTTGCACTTTTTGAATACTTCTTCCACTGCTTACACTTGCAATTCCTCAGAACTTTTTAAACGTACGAAACAACGAATAAGAATAAAACATGATGGCTCTTCTCTTTTCACGTTTTGGGAAAAACATACGGTAGCTTATATTTAAATTCAGCGAAATGGGAATGTGCAGGTAGCTTGTAAAACCAAAACTGTTGTATTTTTTTTATTAAGATGTTTTGTTACGGATACTTAACGTACATATAGTGAGGAAATCAACTCTTATACTGATGTCGCGGGTTATCACAAACCACTTCTGTTTCTTCGTTACCAGCTGTTACGCGATCGCTAACGCAGCTACCGGACATTGGCTACAGTGATCTTTGGTGAGGGTAATGCAAGAAAGATGCCTATGATCAATCGCGCAGAAAAAACTAGATAGTTAAACGACCATATATCCGCAAGAATAATGTATAAACTATCAAGAAAGTGATTAGTTTTTTAATGACAACAATGTCTGGTTTGTGAACCCCATTACATTCGCTATTTTCGCAAAGAGTAATAATCCACAAATCACAACTAACCTCACGAGAGATGATCTTATATAAGTATAGAATAAGTGTGGAGGTTGGAATAAACCTCATAGTTTTGCTCTTGCTACATTATAGAAAATACCTAGAATGTTTGAGAATTAGTCTTTCGTAGTTTCGTATACTTTATTCAAGGGTTGTTGATACAGCTGGCTAAACAAAAAGAAAATAATTTTGTTGCCTATCGGAAGCAAGATTCACCTGTACACACTAAATCAATAGCTCTGGTTCCATGTCTAATCGTTTATTTTATAGTCAGCGTTTAAGGTTTTTAAGCATTGTGAAAAGTGTAATTCTTATACCGGTAAAGTAAGGCCAAAAAAAACTTGTTTGATTTTTTTTGTGCAAATTTTGTTTAATTTAATTTTGAAACTTTCAAATGATAGACATTATGTACATATACAAATAAGAACTTGATACTTTATTAGCTGTTGAGGGATTCTTTTCTTTGTTGTGCTGTGGTAAATTAAATCTTTTCGCATCGATATCAATTGCTTTCAGTTTTTCATAAGACGTTTAATTTGCAGCGCAGGAAGAAAACAATCTTCTTGCGGGAACAATAGTATCTGTGCTTCATTCGGTTTTGCCCCCAAACAACAACGAGACATTAACCTCAAATAACCAATGTTAATCACGTATTTGGATTATGGCATTAAATCATTTTAGTTAATCGACATTAATAGTTAATTTTTCATTACAATACAATTTCAGCTTGAACAGACTCATAACACTTTTACAATACTCATTTCCTATCTGAAAACAACTAAAAAGCACGCAACTACATGTAACAAATCAACATCGGAAGAAAGAGCCCAACACCAAATAATGTTAAAACAATTGACTAACATAATCCAAAGATACATTAATGTATACGATCTCATTATCCATGTCGATATTGCAAATACGGATAAAACGCTATTACTGTCAAATCAGTAATATGATTGTAGAAAAAATTTCCATCTGATCACCACAACCAGAATTAGGTGATTTTCTATACAACAATCTCTGAGACCAGTATAATCCACCATAATGTAGTTACCATGAGGATTCGGATTATATTTTCCATCAAAAATAAGAATCAGTTATTCCTGGTCAATAGGTATATTCGGAAACTTTTTATAGCGAAAAATAAATAGATGCAAAAAATTGAGATCCAGCAAAATAAAAAGATCAAGTACAACCTTGACGGTTAAATAAATGCAGGTTAATAATATAGGCATGTAAAATTAAGAATGAGATAGATAGGTAGTAGAGAGAATAAAGAAGTAGATATTCTCCACCAGGCGCTTGCGATGTTTTGAGGATGTACAACAATTTTTGAGGATGTGTTAGCATTTAGATGCACGAGATTTTCACGTCATCAAACTGCAGCGGATATGTTACACGATCGATCACAAGCTCCGCTCATATGCATAGTATCGACACTACTAATCTTAGCGTTTTCCTGTGTGTGTGTGTACTTAGGGATCTCTGGTTGTTTGTGAATATTCATCTTGATCGGTATATGGAGAACTTGATCGTTTTTAGGAATTTTTTTTTAAGTTTCAATGTTTATAATATTACGGGATTGTTTTTTGGTTTCGGTGATTGGCGCGCACACTCAGAAAGATGTGAAAATCAATGACCGCTCATCCACTGTGTTACGTTATCACATCACACACCCGTGATAAACTCATCCTGTGTACGTTTATCCATATAGATGAGGATGTGCGTAAGTGATTGCACTCAGTATAATATAGATATAGTGAAATAATAATGGAGGGATGGTCGCGGCTATATAGTGTGTGTGTACTAGCAGGTGCAGAAAAATAACGTGAGTACAACAGAGACTAGCAGCAGAAATGTCAAGGTGTACTAGTGGCATCTCAAGAAAGTTTCAATATTGTTTCTCTGGTCCATGTTCGTGGGCACTAGGGTTATAACATAATAATCATTCGTTAAAATGTAACTTATTCACGATGTGCGAAAGTATGCTTCAATGTTATAATACAATTAAAAATGGGGAAGAGATATGACGTGTCCGTGTTATTATGTCCGAGTCACCGCTTAAAAGGTCCTGATGATATACCAGAGAAAAATGCTGTATAATGTAATCATGGTTGTGGGATATTTGCAGGTGTCGTCTCGAGGAGAAGAGAGACATATGTCGAATCATACACAGGGCCTGCTGCACAAGACACCACTACGCGCGCACCTCGCACCCAATGAGCACGACATCACGACCTCCCCACCACCATCAGCCCGCCACCACCTTCACCACCATCAACGTCCGCTGCCACCACACCACCACTTCAACCAGACCTCTCCACCAAAACCGTCACCACACCCTACGCCCACGGCCACACAATATAAAATGCACTACAATTTACACGGTCTTATGCTTCTAAAGTCGTCGCGCCAGCATTAACACTCGCCGCAGCCCACTGCGGCGAAGAAAGTTGGGCATTTTGTGCGATTTATTTCAAGCACGCCGTTTCGGGGTCGAATGAATACTCCGCGGCGTGCCTGCGTCAACACGGCTCTCCTCGCCGGAGCGTTGGTCGAGTGTCGGTTTCCGCAGTGACGGGCGCACGCCAGAGAGAGACAGCAGCGCAAGGCGTAAAGCGGCGTGCTTATGGCGACGCGGGCCGCAGGCGGCAGGCAGGCAGGCGAGGCCCGCGACGACGGGGGCGGCGCGCCGCCGCCGCCGCCGTGACGTCAACCGCGGGTGCCAAATTGCGGCGCGGAACGGACGGCGACGACGGCGCCGCCGGAGGCGACGCGCGCCGGCTTGTCCTCGGCCCGGGGCGCTGCGCAACGTGCGCCGCCGCTCCCGTGCGACCCACTTCCTTCGGCACATGCTCTCTGCTTCGTTTCGCTGCAGTGGGCGATGGCTTTTGACAGGTTTTTATAGCACTTGAGAATCGCGGAAGATGGTACCTAACTGCGACATGTTTTCTTTCGCCAGCCAGATGACTGGGAGGTCATGGGGTTCGACTCACAACGGTGACAAGATTCTCGACACTAGCCACATACGTAGGTTGAGTTCTGTCGCTATCTGGGGGAGAATTGTAGCTAGGAGGCTACTCTGATCGGTAATTTTCCGTAATGTTTTCAATTAACACCAGGCGAATGCCGGCGCAGTCACATGCCACACGGGCCATGAACCGGGCGTGATCTTTCCTTCCTCTTCCTTGCCCTATCCTCTCTCCTTACTTACACACAGACTTACACATAATAATAATAATAATAATAATAATAATAATAATAATAATAATAATAATAATGTCTTTATTATATTATAATACATTTTTTGTAATATAGCAACGCCAGGCTCAGGCCATAGGTCCTGCTCTTCCGCCTGACCCCGCCATACACTTCCATGCTCTACACATCCCCATATCAATCGGGAGGTCGGTCGGGAGCTTAGAGCTTGTCACGGCTGGGGCGGTGCTGGTAGGAGATACCTTGTTGGGGAAACCCCCGCTAGCCGACGGCGCCGGATCTCGCTCTACAGCAGAGCGAGATCATCGTCACCTCACGAGCAAAAACATGCAGCACACTTGCGGGTCTAATGACCTTAGCAGTCGACGCGCTCGGAATCGCTAGTAATCAAGCAAGCAAGCAAGCATGAGATGCGCTGAACCGAGCGTTGCCTCAAAAGTTATATGTTATATGTTAAAAAATACGTAAATAGATTATATGTTAAAAATATAATAAAAAAGTTAATATGTTAAAAAAAACTTAATTCGCTATATAAAATTGCGTATGTGTGTTCATGTGGCATTTTAGAATTGGACTAATCCAACTTTTGCCAGCTAGACTGTTCTCAGGCCCGAATCTTGCTAATATCCACACCTGCGGATAATGGAGGCATGTGACGAGCATGATAAATCCCCACACCGTACCAAGCTTACGTGGCCTACCCGAGGTTTAACTTTTGTCACACAGCTATTGAAACTGAGTCGAATTGTGCTAGAAAAATACATTTTAATTTTTGCCCCGGCCGAGAATCCAACCCGGTCCCGCCTTACAGAAAGCAAATACTCTGTCAATGAGCCCCCCGCGGGCGCAATAAAGAAGTAAGTACTCGTACATACTGAAAAAAAGCATGCAATCGCCAAAGCATGGTGCTTTGACAGTTTACGGGGCAGTATGGGACAGTACGGGACAACAAGGAGGAACGGGTCGAGCAGCAAAGGAGGGAAGGGAATGGAACGGTTGAGTTAGAGAGGGAGGAGGCGGAGCGGGACGGAGAAAAGCGTGGTGGGAGTTAAATAAATTTCTTCCATTGTACACTGTAGATAGAATTATAATTTTTTCTGTGTTGATAGTCATAAAAAAATATCTGTACAACATCAGGTATCTCAGCTAGTCTCTTATTAATGTTTCTAAAATATGAAAATGTTTGGTTCGTGTGTTATGTGAACGTTAAAGTTACAAATGTGTTTTTCGCTTCTGCTTGTTTTGTCTTACCATTGAGATCATATTGTTTCAAGATTCCCTCTGTTTGTATTGTGATTCTGAGCATAAAAGCACGTGTCGACACTGCTTTTCAGTTACTTTACTGTTGTACATTTTGTCTGAGAAAACTACGCATACTAAGTACTTTTTTGGAGGTTCTTCCTTTCTACAAGGCCAAGAATGTCTGTAATAGCAATGCAAATTGATGGAAGTGCCTAAATGCAGCTTGATGCGATGGGTAAATGTATTTATTGGGAAAAGTCATTAAAGAGGCAGGTAAAGTTTACATATACTCTTGCTGTCCCTCGCGGTTTTTAGTGAATTGCTTGTTGAAATTTTGTTCATTGTTAAGTTTGTTAATTTTGTGAAAATAATGTAAGTACTCATGGACGACTATGTAACGCTGGTGAAAGCAATATTGTGTGATTTTCTTCTGAGGATAGCCTGTACGTCCCACGATTATACTACTATAGGTCATTGAACTATATATCATTAAACAAGAAGTGGTTCAACGTGAACTTGTTCTGTTTCTATTTATCATAATGAAAGGCACGATTTTAATTTGCCTTTTAAAAAAATTCCCGAAAAAATCGGTCAAATGATATTCTGAATCATTCAGGCTTGACAACAAAACAAACGTCACAGAAACCAAACAATTACTTTATTTCATCTGAGATGTGTATTCTTTGACGTTTCATGTGGAGAAAGGTTAGGCGGAAATTAACTTTAGAACTCAATATTTGCTGTTTTTGCCAATAAATTGTGTGACACTTTGGTGAGTCTCCAAAGGGAGAAATTGTTAATTGAAAAACTTTGTTGAATAGAGCATTTCGTTGAATTCCATTGTATGTAAAATTGTTTTGTGTGACAATTATCGTGCACTTTGTGGGAAATGACTTTGTTTATTTCTTATTGGGAGGCATATTGTTCCCTAAAATAGAAACAATTTTGTGATACCTTCCTGGAACCAAGCTTTCGTATTTACATTTCCTGTGCAGTCCGTTTATAATGGTGAATGCCGTGAAAAGTTGAGAATAAATACGTTTCGCTGTTGTTAGTATCTCATATTACTCATTGAATTGTTTTCTCCCAAATGTCTTGGGTGTGAACAACCTATTCCAACCTGAATTTCACGTTTTTTTCCTATTTTTGGAGAAAGGGGGCATGAATAAAAATTTGTATTTTTTCTTCATGTAATTTATTATTTTATTATTTGACCCATAAAATGTTGAAATTTAAATCTATAAGTGAACAATAAAGTGCATTTATAATCATTCATGTCTTTATGATATACTTTAGATGGATTTCGCATCGTATCAAGTTATTATGCAGAAAATCATCGTGAGAAATATGCATTATTATTAATGTATGTTTCAGTTACAAGTTAATACATTTTTTATCCCAGGCAGAGAAGTGAGATTAATTGAAAATTGATTATATCTGATATCGGCCTGCTGATTGATCTGAATTTTCTCTTACATTTTTTTTATTTAATTGATTGATTAGTGTTGCCGGGACCGTCAATTGCTAAGGTCATTAGTCCCGTCAGTGTAGTGCATTTTTATTGCGGGTGTGGCTGTGAACTTCTTCTACTGGATGGCGAGTTCGGGCGACGACCAGCGCGTCAGTTTCCCTAACCAGATATCTCCCTCCAGTGGGACACTGTCCCAGCCAGGACAAGCTTGAAGCTCCCGACCAATCTCCCGGCATAAGCACTGGCATATGTTCCGACATACTGTCAGGATACTGCTCCGGCATCCACCTGGTGTTTGTCGTATAAACCACCGATAACTACCAATCAAAGCACCCGCCCGCTAGAATTTTCGCCCAGACTAAGGCTGAATTCGACCCAGCTATCTACATAGTGCCTCCTTTGGGACTCGAACCCTGGTACCTACCGGTCAAAAGCGTTGCAGTAACATCAATTGATGGTCTGACCCACCTGCCCCTGTTTTTACCTTTGATGTCTTGATCACGACATTACAGTCACACCACGGTTGTCACGGTCGACACCAAGACTAGATATAAGTGAAAATAAACCTTTAGCGTTTCTCGAAGTGTCTTCCATGAAACTACTTGTAGTGATATTTGTGATGAGAACTTAACGTTTTAGATTTTTTTTTTAGTTTCAATGTAAATATTACGATTTTGTTTTTTATATCTTCCACTTAAATGAACTGCTGCTTTCATGTATGGATGGACAATACTAGTGTATAAATCTCACACAGAAGTTTCTCGAAAATGTGCATTCTATATTAATACGTCAGTGATGGATCATAAACGCCTATTTCCTTTCAGCCTGCCTCAGATGCCATGCACAGCGTAACAGAAATAATTAGTTGCAACGTTTATTTTCATTATTTTAACGAACATTGTTTCTCCTATTATTTTCAGTCTCCCTTGCATCGGCGACTTACGCTATCGCGTATGGCAGACGCAGCCAAGGACGCTCTCAGCTATAAAAGTCCAATATCGAAGACATTCACAATTCAAACAGGAGTATAATACCGACTTCACTAGCGGAAAACAACTAGTACAGAATGTCTTAGAATAAATGTTACATACTTCTGAGATGTGTAGAGAGGTCGTCGTTTTTTGGCGGTAGAGGGGTTACCCTTTTTTTGGCGCATGAACATGTAGTGGGAAATTGTATGTAACGGAATTTTATCCATTTATAAATGTGACGTTTGTGACTGACTTTTAGACAACTCCTTATGTACAGATGTACGGAAAATCACATTCTGATGCTGTCAAGGAGATCTCCTGTTGATGCCGAGCATCTGTACACAAGGACAAATGTTTCTTGTATAAACGCATTAAATTCCGTTACGTGAAATTTCTCGCCATAGAGCGAGGAACTGTTCGTAACGTCACGCGGTCTCTCCGGCCACCCTTTCCTAGCACCCTGGCGGATTTCTGCTTCCCATACGAGAAGCCTTCATTCCCACCAGAGCAGCCACCATGTGAATATGGCAGAATGAAGAATGTCATATTGCGACGTGACCTACGTGCGATGTCTGAGGGTAAATTCTTAGGCAAGTTAGACACTTTTTGTCAATGAACTTCTAGTGGGAAATTTATTCTAAAGGAATTCTAAAGGAACATCGTATGCACAGATGTTCCGCATGCACATTAAATGTCCCGAACACTTGCACATAAGCATTTACCTCCCATTCACGGTGATATTTCATATGTGTAACTTCGTTATACAAGATTTCCCACTACATGTTAACTGGCAAAAAGTGATTATTTTCGACCCCTACACGTGTCCTAGAAATGTATAACATTTATTCTCAGGCATCTGCAGATATGCCGTATGGTTGGTAGATTATGCCTCCGGAGACGTAGGAGAAGCTGTCCGTCCTATCTCCACCTAACTGTCCGTTAGGAAGTTCACGGGCGGGAGTGAGAGCAATTGGGGCGGTCTAAGGGTGTTATACAATTAGGGCCCTGTGCGTATTGCGCAAATGAACTTTTGATTAACAATTCTCACCTATGCGAAATCAACTTGAACAACGGCCCGCTGGCAATATGAATTTTGGAACATGTGCAGTGGAATTTATTTTCTACAACAGACAGCTATATAGTATAGAATCGTTGCAAGATGCGCCCCAGTAATCCCAAAAATAATAGACAAAAATACCCACTCAAGGAAGACAGAATTTCCAACTAATCCCAAACTGCCTTGTAGCTCCGACGCATTGGAATGTGTACGATGTAGCTTGAGGTAGAATCTTGGTGTAGCGGTGATTTTTCGTTGGCATTCCCCTAGTAGTCGTTTTCTGGCTTCCGAACAGCAGAAAACTGATGATCATGGCTGAGCCATCGAGAGCTGGTATTTCAATAAACAACACTGTTGGCAAAGACAACACCTCTAATTATTTTATTTTACATGACGTAGTTTGGCAAGGCGCAGTATACCACATGCCCATGCCAGCTAGGAATTCTAAACGAGCGATGTACAGGATCCCAATGAGACACGTTTTTTCGCCTTTGGTTCACTGGCGTTTCAATCACCAAGTCTTCCAGGTGGAGAGAATCGTGCAAAAGCTGAGGAGACGAGCGATACTTCCCGGAAGTCAGAAACCCACTTTCGGGTAAAAGTATTGTCACGGGTGCTGTGCGGTAGGCGTTTACCGAACAGTGACAGGGGGATTTGTGATGATATAGGCCAGTCACCATCAGTGAAGAGATATGGTGACCAGTAAAGGACCACGGATATGCGGTTGGGAACTGAAATGTTTCGTAGGGCAAAACAAACTGTAAACATTTGTAAATAAATTATACTTACTTTATTGCTGGTGCTGTATTTTTTTGTGTCCTGTAGTTGTTAATTATGAAATCATAGTCAGCATCACGTGAATTGTGAACCAGTGGGGATATGGCACTAAAGAAGAATATTTTATTTAATGTGGTATCATTTACTATGTTTTATGAATTCCAGTCCCATCCCGAGAATCTCCATTGGCACCATTCTCATCAACACAGTCACTCCCACCGCCTTCACCTACACCACTCTCACCACCACCACACTCCCCAACATCGCCACCGCCACATCTGGCATCCCGCCCACCACTGTCACCACTACCACCATTCTCACCACCACCCTCCACTCTCTCCATCCCGGCCTCCACACTCATCATCACACTCACCCTCACCACAACTATCACCGTACTCCCCAGCATCGGCTCCATCCCCCATCACCGCCTCCTTCGGCGGCGCGCGACAAGGCCGCGCACATGGAAGCTGCGCGGAGGGGGAGTGGAGGGGGGCGGGGGATATTTCCGCTTCTCATTTCCCCGGCACCACGGAGCCTTGGCCCCTCTGCGCCGCCGCCACGGCGCGCAGTAACCCAATTTACGAGAGGCGCGCGCCTCCAGGTCGCGCAGCGGGCGCGCGAGGGCGCGACGGAGGCGAAAGCGCGCAGCGAATCCCTCCGCACCACACGCTCCCCGACCTACACTCCCACGATTGACGGACGAGCGTTGCCGCTGACTGTAACCAGGAGGTCCTAGAGTTCGTTTCCCGACTGTGGCGAATTTGCGACCCTAGCTTCTTAGTAGGTTGAATGCTGCCGTTGCCTGGAGGAGAATGCTGGCCGCTTGTATCGGTAGTATTCTGTGATTTCTCCTATCAATGCCAGCTGAATGCCGGAGAAGTGGTCTATCAAACATATCACGTACCGAACTTATATTGCTATGTTGTATAAAGAAATAGGCTAGTCGATATTATTGATGTTTCAATCCTTAACACTTCCAATCTTCAGTTGAAATTCAGTTCCAAATTCAGTTTGAAAAGAAGACTAAGAATGTGAATCTCTCAGAGTATATCCTCCAAAAATGTAATGCCGGCAAAGTGTGAAACATTCCTATTATAATATCAAGAACTGGAGCCATCCCCATAACCATGCATCAGATCTCAAGGAATTAGATCTTCCAGAAAACCTGTGGAAGCTTTTGCAAAAGACTACTATCATCTCAAGGACCAGAACGGTCTGAAAATTTGTGGGGAATCAACCTACATAATTAGATTCAAAATTCTAGTCATAACTTATACTGTGATTCTAATAATATGTACAATATATTTGGTCACCATAGAGATATTATGTGTTTTTAAATAATAATAATACCAAAAATGTTTACCCTAAAAAGAAAGCCGAATTATGAGAATATATGATTTTTTAAGCAAAGAAATGAATTATCTTGTTTAGTTGCAATTATTTATTCGCCTGAACAGTAAACTCTGGGTTAGATAATATAATGAGGACCCACAGCGATACGCAGCGAATAGCAGCATAACGCCTACAAGGAGCTAGTGGGGAAATAATGAAAATGACAGGGGACCCATTTATTGAAAACTAAGAGGAGTCTTTGAGAACGATTCGTTACGAGTGTTGGAATAAAAGTAGATATCAGATTAAATCAAAATATTATGTCCTGCAATAGAAAGTCTGTTCAGTTCAAGAAATTTGCTCTCAATTTTGAATTAGCGAAATATAGAAGTACCATTGATGGATGATTTTTAACATTCGTATTCCTCTCCTTCTCCTTTAGAGCCGATATCCGACCACTCAATGTTTCTGGTTCTCTTAAACTCTGCACTCTGATCTTGCAAGGAATTGATGAGTTGTTACAAACCTGACTTCGATTTAATTGAATCAAATCTGAGTGTATAAAGTTACATTTTGATGTCTAAAGAAGAGATTCTTGTTTTTAACTAACGAAAAGCAACATTACAGAAAAGGTATTATAGATTTACGATTTCCTAGTGTCTCGTTGTTACGAAGGTACTTTGTAAGAAGAGAAGGTTGTGTAATCGTGCGCCGAAAAACGGCCGGCTAACTCTTATTGCCGGGCTCTGGTAACGAAAAAGAGGATAAATCCAGCTGCTAAAAGAAAAAAATCCTCTAAAATGTGGTGTGGCCAGAATCTCTTTTGTAGGTCTTTGATACAGAAACATTGATTAACGGCAAAATGTATCTGTCCATTTGAGGTCAACGCTACCGTCTAAACCGTTCAGCCAATTTTCTGCAAAACTAAAATTTCCCGATCGATCCGAACGAACTCGAGGCGTTGAGAGTTACAACGGGTATTGTGATTTTTGAAATTGCTTTACATGAAGCGATCATTTACGTTTTTTGCGTCTGCCCTCGTTCGACACATGGTGCGGTTGTCAGGCACCATGGTATGACTGACGACAAGTTAACTTTGTGGATCTGAGTGCGCATCTCCAAGCGAATTTTTTTTTCCTGGATGAAAACACTTTTGTAGGTTTTATGTAGATGTATTATATAGCGAAGCAGTTAAAATAATATGAGAAAATATGTGCTTTTGTTGGTGGCTCGACTAGTTTTTCCGTGTAATTCCATTTGCTGTTCAATCTGTTTGACAAGCTTTGATTTAATAATGAAGAGTCGCATGCAAGTCATTTCATTTCCTCTAGGTAAAATTGCCGATTTTTCTGCCTTTAGAAAATGTGGACGTAAAGATAATAATGGCCCGTTTGTGAAATATCTAATTTAAATGATTTAACACCGCACAAACAATAAAATACCCCCCCACCCAAATTTAAATTATCAGAGCAGGAAATTCTATTTAAAAAATATTTTAACTAACCACTGTAGAAATTAATTTTAGCGATTCTGTTCTTTTAAAAATCAAAAATCCTGTTGTACACATTAATCAACAGAAAGAATCTTTTAGTTTCTCGCACTTCGTTAGAAAATAAAGAATTGTAATTGTGGGCCGGAAAACGACGAATTTTTTCACAGTGAATTGGAAGTCAATAAGTATCGCTGTTATTATTTCCATTTAATTATGACTGTAGCAATTTAATGGAACTTTCCACGGATAATTCTGTTGAGGAACCTTCGCACCAGGTTTTTGTTTGGCTTCAACATTCAAGCATGCAAAATGAGAATGACCTAAACGAAAAAAGACCAATTTGTGCAGGCGCTTTCCTCTTTAAGTTTAGACAATATTATTCATGACTAAGAAGCATTATCTCTTCCACAGATAGGGAATATAAAATGTTACATTACTGTTTAAATTCCTGTGAATACCATACATATTATTGTCGAATATTATATTTACAATTTGATTACTTTCAGGATAATGTTGAAAATATCTTTGGATAGAAATTAAGGGACACGTCATTAAATTAACGGACAGATACACACAATGGCTGTTTATTTCACAAGTGTGAAAACTGTTAAATCTATCTGTGAGGCAATATAGCCAAGTCGGTTGATATGGTTTTCCCCAATTCCGCCGTGTACACACGCCACTCTACTAAATACCTCGGACAGACGACGTAGTATGTGTGCGCTTGAAAAGTCAGTGCGCCTGCAACTATGCTCTGTGATGGATGTCTGCAAAGCAATCTTTGCATCTACTGTCCATTCTTCGGATCTCAGCTCATTAGACTATGATTTCATTCCAAAACCGAACAAGTCGTCGCGTAGGAAGTAGTATGCAATTATAGATAGTTCTAATTATGGTAAGTAGTAGAAAACTTTTCAATTTTTGAATTCATAGCCTTCTCATTCATTGTCATAGGGGTGATGAAAAACTAAAAGATATTTTTAAAAAAGTTCATTGAAAATCTTTTGTGTGTTATTTTGTGTATAATTAAACATTGCTTTATATTTGCTTAATTATTAGAACCCGTACCATACCCCAATGCAATTTTATGCTGCATTGAGAAGTCTATTTCTGTTTTTCATTTGCATGCATATGGCATATTTCTATTCCAAAATCTTTATCAAAAGTTGTAATATGTTAGATGATTTGTGAAATGAGTCGTACGTATTCCATTGGGAGCCATCGGTGTTCATTTATTGCACACTTGTTTTAGCTTGCGTTTGTGCACCCTTTTTTTTAACACGGAAAATATCCCGAAGTTACATTTAAAGTGGTGGAAGGAATATTCAACTGTATATTCTATAACAATGCAACGGTTATTTCAAGCAAAAAAGGTTTAGTCACAGAAATTTCGTAAGTAAAATAATTTTCACCATCACTGAGTTTGAGTGGTATTATGAGGACACGTGAGAAAACAGTGAAAACTCATCCCTTTCACTAATAATATAAAAACGACTGTTATACAGTTCACATTGTTGGATTTTATCCTGAAAATTTTAAACAACTATATAATAGTGACGAAATATAATTATATGAACTTAATTGAAAATAATAGTTTGAAATGACGTATTTTCTCGAATATAAGACCCCGTTTTTTACAAAACTTTTATGTTTTTTGCAAAAAATGGCTAATATCCAAATGTCTTAAATGAAGCAAAATATTGTTTTCAAAAAGTGTCTTTTATTTTTTAATATTATAAAAAATATTTTTACTTCTATCACATTTGCAATTTTCTTAGTACATGCATACAATGAAAAAAAACACGGCACATTAGCGTTTTTATACACCATTGTTGCAACCGACAACACACGAATCACAAATTTTACTGAAAGTTTCATCCAAAAAAATACGAAGTGCTCATACGGGAAGGAGACCTACATTCGACCAAAGAGGATATTAAAATGCGAGAATTCTCAGAAATCCTTGAAGGCAGGCTGCTTCGTGTGCTTAAACGCGAGGCAATCGTGGGCGGTCCGCGGGCGCGTCGTTGGGTGGGTGGGCCCCTCCCACGCGCGGCTGGGGTGGGAGGGGCGGAGGCCGCTGGCCGTTTGGCACGCGCGTGCCATTGACGGCCGCGCCGCGCCGCCTCGCGTGGCGATCGGAGAAAGCGCGCTCGTTGAGTCCCGGCTCACGAGCGCGGCGGTGGCGGCGGTCGCCGTCGACGGCGATCGGCGAGGAGGGGGAGGGGAGAGGAGGGGTGGCGGCGCGGGCGGCCCGCGCGTGCTTGGACCGAGGCCACTCGCTCGCACCCGCGGAGGAGTGGCTGACGGGGATGGGCGAACCATCAAGTGTTCAGAAAGGGTTCCGGCTTCAGTAATTTTGCGCCGGTGTGGAATGAATGCCTGATGAACATTTTTGGTCGCTTCGTGATTAGAAAGAAATTGTAGAGGTTCTATTGCATATTTATGGACGTTTGTGTAACTACATACCCATTCAAATGAGTCAACACTTCAAGGAAAGAAATACAGGTTCTAGCGATAGTAAAAGGTGCTAAACGGATATTTGTATGAAAAATACCATTTGAGTTCCTTTGGTTATATTTATAAATTGGAAATCGCATTATGAAATGAACCCACTAAACTGTTTATGAAAATAAAATGTTGACATGCAAGCTGGGATATGATTTGTTATGTGTCAATAACTTGAATAAATAGTTCATAATATACACAATCAACTTTTAGTATTTAGTATGGATACAGTATACAGTATACACACCTGAATGTTCTGGCCTCTGAGATGGCAACAGAGCTTAGCTATTGCACTTGTGTACTGAGATCGAATCATGAGGAAATCTTTGATTCTAGCATCAACGGCAATCAAAAGCATAATCATTTGAATAAACATTTTAATTTCATAATAAGTTTAAATACAACTATTGACCTGTCAGTAATTAATTACCTATTCTTGGGCCCATTGTGTGTTAGAATGAATGAAAAATGACATGGTTTACTTTAACGGTACGGATATAAATCCACCTGCACCAATTGTGCACCAGACAATTGCAATAAGCAATAAACATATTGTGGAAAAAAACAAACTTTAAGCTAATGTGAGAAAGACGACCAACATTTTGTGTTGGGCGAGCTTCATTATCCCTCCTTGTGGCGTTTGCCCGCCTTATTCGTCTTGTTTTCTATCTGCCCAACGCTCGTCGGTGTGCTCGGTGGGAGAGCGAACTGTGTGCGCCCGCGCGGCCGGGGCCGCCGATCGCTGCCCAGGAAGGCCGCGCCGCGCCGCGCCGCGAAGCTGTTGGCCGCGCAAATTTGCCTTCGCTGCCTTCGCAAACGCGGCCTCGCGTCAACCACCTCTGCCACCGCCGCTGCTGCCTGCCATCGCAGACGGAGCGCCCGAGTCAACAGATACGCCGTTGTGCCATGCGATGCCCTCGATGGGATTGGTCCATGCACATTCCTGTTGAAATTAATAAGATGCAGATTAGTCTTATCGAATTATAATGGTCACATTACAGATTATTATAGTAATTTGAAAAAAAATCTAGCTGATTTCGTTTCGAAATGTGTGTTTCGAAATACATGTAAATTTAAGAGACTTTCCCTACAACTAAGGAATGCATTTCAAACACGTTCTCACGTCAATCATCATAGCGATTGTGAACATAAATGTTGCTCTAAGATTTATGGATGTAAGTGAAACTGTCGAGAAGAATCGTATCGTTCACTACATCTGCCTACAGTACTCCTTTCGCTAACTTCCTGGTCATTTTTGCTCTCCGTCGTCCAATCGCCGACGACTCCCCTCAATCCTTCTCCACTTTCTATCACCGCAACTTTCGTATCGTTCAGGACCGCCTCTCCTTCCTTCCGCTGCCTTCGGTGCCACCTGCCTCTTCTCGCGTCATCTCACCACATCCTTAAGCACATTTTCTACTGCGGAACCTTTCGTATCGTCCAATACAGCCTGCCCTCCTTCCGCTACCTTAGGTGTCATTATGCCTCCATCCCGCGACGACTCATTGCCAACCTTTTCCACGTTTTGACACTGTTTTTTCCGTATCGTACTCTACCTCCACTCCTCCATCCGCTAATGACGATGTTACCTTTGCCCTCCGTCACCCCAGCGCCGACGGCGCCACCGTATCCTTGTCCCTTTCCTCTAATGCTGTGTTCTTCTAATGCTGTGTCGCTCACGACCGCCTATCCCTCCCTCGGTGCCACCTCTGCCTCCTCTGTGCATCTTCCCAACGTCGACTACCCTTCCAAATTCGGTCTGGGCTGTCCGGATGACGCCGCGTTGAAGGCTGAAGTGGCGATGTTTCGACCATCATATCGTGGTCTTCTTCAGAGCTGTAGTGCGAGCTCCCCACAGTGGACGAAACGTCGGTAACTCAGCTTCGACGCGGCGTCACCCGGACTGCCCAGATCATGACTCTGGCCGCGGAAGCGTTCGCCATCATTCCACCAAATCCATCTT